>JBBMOL010002414.1:0-24791 GCA_037954665.1 Laguncularia racemosa | reverse complement strand
AAACTGTGGGCCTTTAAAGCCGGTTTTGAAAGGAGCTCCAACATGCAAATGTACCAACCGCAAAGAACGTCGCCGGCCTTTACATATACGCCGCCGGCCTTGACAGCCGGCCATCTTTTAATTACATTATATTTTTCCTTATTTCGCAAATTACGATGTATTGTTCGGTTGTCTTCAATATACATCGAGATAAGACGATGTAAAGGGGAGTTTTTTTGTCATCTTTGAAATTACCGGAAAAGCTTGTCGCTTCGTTCCTTGCATTTTTGATTAAATTTGCATGCTAAGAAACTTTCAAGGAGAGAGTTGATCGATCTTTTCCTATGGAGGTTTCGAGGTTAGGGCTTGATTAGTTCTAGCTTGTTCATCGATCCGTCTAAGAAAACCTAAATCTAACTATCTTAGGGTTTGTTTCCAATTAGATCTGTGGGTTTTCGTGTTGTTTTGGGGGGTCCGAAATTTAGCCAAAGGGGTTCTCAAGGCAACTGCGGAGGTTCCGGTATCATTTGGTATCGAGTTTTGGGCTCTAGATCAGGTTATATCTTTCATTGATCTTTGTTCGACTTTTAATTTTATCTTCGTTTATATATAAAGTTGTGTTCTTTACATGTCTATTGTGTTTCTCTAATCAAGTTTGTGACCTTTTCCATCATTCTAGGGTTTGTCCGCCAAAAAGAAAAGAAATTCGTATTAATAAAAAAAGAATATATATATTATATATTGTTTAAATTGATAGGGTTCTTGAATTTGGTTTTTGTTGGATCCAAACCCTTTGTGAAAACACCAAATTACTCCAGAATTATAGTGTAAATTCATCAAGGGATATTGGGAAACACTAATTGTGTTTGTGTAATACACTTCTCTTTTGATTATTTCTAGGTGTGATTTGATTAAAAAACATCAAGGATCAAGCTTGAAGGTGCGAAGGAACACCTATGAGACCTGATTTGATTGTGTGACAAACGACGTACAACCCCATCAGTTTTAGTGTAAAGACGAGAGGGAGTGCTTGTTAGGAAACTGAAAATTTAATTAACGTTTGTTAGTTTTGCAGGATAAGATGTCTGGTAAAGGTGTTGGTGTGAGTAAGGAGGAGAGAATTGTGGAATGAGAAATTGTTGAAGGAGGCTCAACAATCAGAGTTTAGGCGTATGACTCAAGCATTGATAGAGATGAGAGAGTCTGTGGAGAGAATGAAAATTGAGGTTACAGGCAGTTGAAATAAGGAGCCTAGTGCTAAAAGAAGGGCATAGAGGGGGTAGGATTCCTATTCCCCAGACAGTTGATGTGGATGATGATAGTGACTATCTAAGGGAGGAGTATGAAGATAGTATAGTGTTGGAGTCAATAGGGGCCGAAGAGGTGGTAGAAGAAAAAGGAAGAGGAAACTGGGGCTGGTAGAGGAAGAGGAAGAACACAAAGAGCATTACACTGCTGGTAGAAGCAGAGGGAATGATGATTATGTAGATCGGGGATTTGGGGGGAATTAAACTGGAAAATTCCCATTTTTCATGGGAAGTTTGATCCAGAGGCTTATTTGCAGTGGGGAAGAAAAGGTAGAAGCTTGATCTTTGATTGTCACCAATGTGTGAGGAGAGAAAAGTGAAGTTGGCTGTAACCCAGTTTCAAGATTATGCTATCTCTTGGTGGGATCAACTAGTGACCAGTAGAAAGAGGAACATGGAGTATCCTGTAGATAGTTGGCGTTGATCTTAAGGCTGAGATGAGAAAGCGATTTGTTCTAGTATATTACAGGGAACTCATGCAAAGGTTGCAAATGTTGAACAAGTAGTAGGAGTGTGGAGGACTACTACAAAGAGATGGAGATGATCATGACCAGGGCTGATGTAGATGAGGAAAGAGGAGGCCACCATGGCACGGTTCTTAGGTGGTTCAAATAAAGAAATTACTGATAGGGTAGAATTGTAACATTATGTGGAGTTGGAGGATATGGTGCATCTAGCTATCAAAATTGAGAGACAAACTCCAGGGCAGAGGTCCATACAGGTATGTTTCCAAACCTTCGTCCAGTTCTATTCTGCATAGAAGGGTTATGGAAAGTCTGATTTTAAGGGAAGTAAGCCTACTATGATGTTGTAAAGGGGGAAAGGGAGTTAGGGTTTCACCTGAGAAACCTAAGGAAGCTGAACCCAAGGGCAGGAACAAGGATATTAAATGCTGGAAGTGTCAGAGTGTGGGGCACATTTGAAGGATTGCCCTAATAAAGAGAACAATGGGGATAAGAAATGGAGAGAATTGTGAAAGATGATGAGGAGATGATAATGAGAGTGCAGATGATGACATGCCCGAGCTGGAGGCTTATAGTGATGCTGGTAGTGTTGAAGAGGCTGTGAGAGGTGACCTATTTGTAGCTAGGTGTGGCACTGAGTACCCAGCTAAAAGGAGGATGGTCCTGAAGGACAAAAGAGAGAATCTGTTTCATATTAGATGCCATGTCCAGGGAAAGGCATGTAGTGTGATTGTTGATGGAGGGAGTTGTACTAATGTGGTGAGTACAAATCTTGGTTATCGGTTGGGATTGCCTACTAAAACCACATCCAAGGGCCATACAAACTTCAGTTTGGGTTAGATGGGCTTGTGAGAGATTAAGGTGGACAGCAAGTCTTCATTTCTTTTTTCATTGGCAAATACTGTGATGAGGTGCTCTGTGATGTTTGGGTTTCCATCATGTTGGTGACATCTTGTTAGGTAAAACCTTAGCAGTTTGATAGGAAAACCTTGCATGATGGATATCTCAACAGGTACTCTTTTACTAAGGATGGTAGGAAAACCATTTTGGCACCACTGTCCTCTAAAGAAGTGTATGAGGACCAATGTAAATTGGAGAGGCTGAAATTTGGGAAACCGAAAGCAAAGAGAAGGAGAGTAAAAAGGCACTTCAGAAAGGAGAGAAAAAAAAGAAAAAAAATCAAAAAGGGAAAAAATTGAGAAGAGTGAAAAAGCAAGATAACAAGGGCCAGGAGAAAAAAAAGAGTAAAAATGTGAGTTTGATTGCTGGGTCCAGTGGGGTTTAAAGGAATGCTTTGAGTCCCAGTAAAACCTAAAATTTGTACTTTGTACAAAGGGGCTTGCATGGCCCAATGACATTAACCCATTTTTGCCTAATGTTTTTTTGTTTTGTTGAAAACAGAATTTTGGAGATTTTATTTTCCAGAGGATTTTCCCCCAAGTGGGATTTCCCCACCATCAGGGGAATAGAGAAATTCAATTGATTTTCTTCCCTAAAAGCTCCATACCAATAAACCTGCTTTACAAAACTAATCCCACTAAACCCAAGGTATCCAAAAACAAGAAAAAAAGTTGCTGGAAAAAGGGTAGAAAAGAGAGAGTCTGAGCCCCTTTTAAATTTCCCTGTGATTCAAAGTGCCTAAGTAGGAAAGGACTAAAAAAGGGTTTGTGATAGCATTTTTGTTGTTTTTGATGGGTTTAAAAAAAAGACTCATTTCTTTCCCTTTGGGCCATAAAAACTGATGATCCCTATACACATTGCTGATTTGTTCTTTGAAAAGGGGTAGTAAGTCTACATGGCATACCCCAGGGGGCATTGTTAGTGATTGGGAAAGTAAAATTTTTTAGGTCATTTTTGGGGAGTATTGTGGGGAAAGTTTGGGAAATAAACTGGTTTTTTTGGGCTACTTGTCACCCACAAAAAATGATGGGGGAAAATGGGTGGGGTTTAAAAGGACTTTAAATTTTAAATTTTTTGAGGGCAATCCTTTGAAAGAATAAATTTTTTTTTTTTTTTATTTTGCTGTCCTGCTGACCATAGAAAGACTCCATATATATATATATATATATGTGGATTGTGTGATAGTTTTTACTCGCTGGAGGCAATTTTTTTTTTTCTTCCCTTCCTCCCTTATGTGCGGGGGTTAAGCCCCCTGTATGTTTTTTCGGCGCCAAATAAAATTTTTTATATATTATATTATTTTTGTATATGTTTATTTGAGGAGTGATGGGGGGCCCCTTGGGGTGTGCGTAGGGCATGGGGGACTTTCCCATCTTGCAGTTAGTTGAGTGTCATATATATATTTATTTTATGTAGAGGGTGTTTGTGAAAAATTGATGGTGTTTGGTAAAACGCTAGGTATATTAAAAATTTTAAAAATTTTTTTGAATGCTTTTTGATTCAAAAACCCCCGAGGATCGTCTCGAATAAGTAGCCCCGGGAATTGACCCCAATCACCCCTGTTAACTGAAACCTAAGTTATAAATTTGGGTTTTTTCCCCCCAAAGTAATTTTGGGTTTTGAAAAATTTTTTCCAAAGGAGAGTTCTTTTGCAAAGAACAAAAGAGGGTTTTTTTTCCACAAAAAAAAGAAGTGTTGTTTTTTTTTTTTATTCAATAAATAATTGTCTTTATTGGCTACCCCCTTTTACTCGGTCTTATAAGGAGACATGCAAACCTTTAAGTTACAAAACCTAATTTTCCTAATCTAGCTTGTGTCCTTATCTTCTTATGGACCGAAACATTTAACTAAATATGCTAAATTACAAAACCAAAAACCCAAAAACAAAAATAAAAAAACAAAAACCGGAATCCTCTTTCCCTTTTTGGATTAATAAACAACATTCTATTCTGGGCCCTTAAAAATTCCTTGCTTTCCTTTTATGGAAATGTGGGGTCACATTGATGGGTGCCCTTTTTCTCCTTTTATGTAATTTGATTTTTTAGCTTTTTAGGCCCCATGACTATCCTTTTTAAGGCATCACTCATCCTTTTAGCTTCTAGCTGGGGTTTATTGGGCCCCTCTAATTCCTTGCAAAATTTTTGGGGGATTTCAGTTCTGCCCTTTCTTAGATGCTAGATGACCCAACATAAATTCCCTCCTTTCTTAAAAAGATTCATCCTCGAGTCATTTGCATCAAAAAAGAAAAGATAAAAAAAATTTAAAAAGGGACCCGGTTACATTACCATAATGGCTTAGTAAATCTACTTGTAAGCATTGTTGTTTTTTTCACTTCCTTAACTTGGAAAGGTCCATCGCCCCTTGGTTTGCAATTTGGAACTTCCACTCTTCGACAAATAAATTCCTTTCCTCAAGTCACCAAATCCCCAAATCTCCAAATGGAACACAGTTTTAATGTGTCCTTTTGTTGGCTTGCCGAGCTAGTGTTCATTCTTCTTTGTCGATGTTAGCTCGGACCTGATATGTAAATCCCAACAAATTCGCCTTTTTCGTTCCATCAAGATCAATAAACTCATTAGTGGGGAAAAACGGAAAATATATCCAATGGATTTAAAGGGATTAAAACCATACAAAAACCTAAAGGGAGAATATGACGTAGTAGAATGTACCGTCCTATTATATGCAAATTCTAACCCTGAGGTAAACATGTTTCCCATTTTTTTAAATTTTTATTAAGCAAACACGCAAAACATGTGGGGAAAATGGCCCCCTTAACCACCTTTGTTTGTCCCCCTCATTTTTAAAGGGTGTGCTACAAGGAAAAAAGTAATTTTGTGCCTAGCCTTCCAAAGAGTATGCTAAAAAATGGGTAAACAATTTCACATCTCTATCACTTTACCCCCCAGAGTTAAGTAAAACATGTAGGGCGTAAAAATCTCCCCAAAGAACAAATTGACGATATGTTTACATCATTAATTTTAGAATAGGCGATAAAATGAGCCATTTTACTAAACCAAACTAAGAAGTCAATTACTTCAATCTTCATAAATCTAATGAATTACATGATAGAGAAGGAGTAGAATAAGATCTAGGTTGCTTTTGTTAATTGATAAATCATCCGAACCATTGTTGTGAGTGAGTTATTAGTTTTAAGATTAGAGTAATTAAGTTTCAACAAACATATTTAAGCGTCGGTTAGATAATAGGAACGGAGTTAGTACTAGTAGTTGGTGTATCTCTATGGGACGACCCTGTACTTGACACTTATATTACATCCACGGTAGGTACACTTGCCTATTGCAACGTAGTTAGAATTAGGAACAAGCATTATAAATATTGAAACTACGATTGGCAACAATCAAGTTTTTGGCGCCATTGTCGGGGATACGCCAATATTAGAAACACTTTTTTACTTATTAATTTAACCAATTTATTTCTTTCTTATCTGTTTTCCCTTTTCTTCTTCCTGAGAATTTAGAGCTCATAATTGATTTGTATTACGTTTACAGTGCATGACCAGAAGTCGCTCCAAGGAACTTGCTATTTTTAATCCTGAGCCAGAGAAAATTATTCGTCGTTATCAGAAAAAGCAACACTCGACCGAGACAACATCATTTGGTATTCAAGGAGAATCATTGAAGGAAGAAATGGCTGATGAAGTCAATAATCATGCTCAAGAGTTGAATCAAGGAAATGTTGTTGTGGATCCCCGAATCATCAACTGGTTGATAATCGAGATGGCCGAGTTAATGAGCCACCTAGAACCAATTCTGATTTTCCCAGGCCAAACTTGATAGGCGTTAGCTCTAGCACAATCCGTCCTCAAGTGGAGGCAAATAATTTTGAACTTAAGCCTTTTCGTGATTCAGTTGGTGCAACAATATACTCAATTTGATGGTTTACAGGATGAAGATCCAAATGCGTATATCCAACTCTTTCTGAAGATATGCGATACCTTCAAATTTAATGGAGTTAGTGATGATGCGATCCGCTTCAGGCTCTTCCCATTCTCTTTGAAAGGCAAGGCTAAGCAGTGGCTGAATTCTTTACCGAGGAACTCCATTACTACATGGCAAGGTCTGATTAAGAAGTTTATGGACAAATTCTTCCCTCCTTCAAAGACAACTAAACTTCGAGCTGAGTTCAATCTTATCATCAGTATGACATGGAGGCTTTGTATGAAACTGGGAGAGATTAAAGGACTCAATGTGGAAATGCCCACACCATGGGATCCTAGAGTGGCTTCAAGTTCAGATATTTTATAATGGGTTTAGACTATCAAATGAGACAACAGTAGATGCCCCCAGCTGGTGGCACCTTGAACCATAAAACTTCTGAAGAAAGTTTGACTCTTTTTGAAGATATGGTCATGAATAATTATGAATGGTCACATGGTAGGGGTAGAGAAAAGAAGGTGGCAGGCATTCTTGAGGTGGAAGTGGCAACTTCTATCATGTCCAAAGTTGAGGCTTTATCTAGAAAGATCGACGAGTTGGCTATCTCACAATATCAACTGGCTATTGTGGAACCTTCAGGTGGTGAGGAAGGGCAAACAAAGCAAGTGGATTATTTGGGAAACCCAATTCGGCCCTAGAACAATCCATACAGCAATACTTATAACCTAGGATGGAGAAATCAACCCAAAATTTTCTTAGACTAACAACAGTAATATTCAGAAGGGCAATCTGAATCCTCCACCACGTTATCAGAGGCCAATGGTCCAGAGTTCTAAACCGCCAATTGAAGATCTCCCCACAAAATTCATCAA
The DNA here is from genome assembly GCA_037954665.1 of Laguncularia racemosa. Classification (NCBI taxonomy): domain Eukaryota; kingdom Viridiplantae; phylum Streptophyta; class Magnoliopsida; order Myrtales; family Combretaceae; genus Laguncularia; species Laguncularia racemosa. The sequence goes on along the minus strand of JBBMOL010002414.1, from coordinate 17,373 downwards.
GGATTCAGAAGACCGATAGAAGTCCTTAGATTTGATTTTGAAAAATCAGAACTCGGCTATGAGGAATCATGAGGCATCAATACATAATCTTGAAAACCAGGTCGGTCAGATAGCTATGCTTCTGTCAGAGAGATCTCAAGGTTCACTACCGGAAACATGGAAACCAACCCAAGAGAACATTTTTAAAGCTGTCACATTACGAAGTAGTAAGGAACTACAACCAAAGGTTCAAGAAGAAGAGAGTCGGGTGACTGAACCAGCAAAAGAACAAGTAGTTCTTAAAGAAGGGGAAAGCATTCAAAAAAAATCACCTAAAGAGAAATCATCACCTCTATTAATCTCAGAATACAAGCCCAATGTTCCTTATGCAACACGACTCAGAAGAAACAGAATAGATTGGCACTATGGCAGATGTTTAGAGATATTCAAGCAATTGCATATCAACCTTCTACTGGTTGAGGCATTATCACAAATGCCACGATATGCAAAATTTTTGAAAGAGTTGCTATCGAACAAAAGGAAGCTTGAAGAGTTCTCCACTGAAACTTTAGGAGGAGAATGCTCTGCGGTAATTCAGAATAAACTCCCAAAGAAGTTTAAAAGATCCTAGGAGCTTTACCATCCCTTGCCTGATAGGGAATTTATCTGAAGAATGGCATTGGCTGATTTGGGAGCCAGTATTAATTTGATGCCATACAAGATGTTCTAGAAATTGGGTATTGGAGAGCCAAAACCGACCAAAATGAGTCTTCAGTTAGCCGATCGATCAGTCAAATTCCGAGAGGAGTAGTCAAAGATGTATTAGTGAAGGTGCAGGACTTCATCTTCCGGTAGATTTCGTCATGCTTGACATGGAAGCAGATGTGGAGGTCCCTCTTATATTGGGGAGGCCATTTTTGGCTACTGCTAGAGCCATAATTGATGTTGGGGATGGGAAGTTAATATTGAGAATGGGAAAATGAAGAGGTCATAGTGAAAATGCCTGACGTCCTTAGGAAAACTTGCACCATGATGATACATGCTATGCAATCGACTGCCTTAAACTTCGCAGTTTCAGATTCATTGCAAGACTTATCGATTGGTGATGCTTTGGAATTGTGTTTGATGAATGGGGAGAAAGAGCAACCTGAAAATATGGCGATTAGAGTAGTTGTCAATCAGCTTAATAATAATCCTGAGTTGAGAGAAGAAAGAAGCTTTGAAGGTATGAATAGATCCACCATTCAGAGATCGAAACCTTCAATTGAGGAACCACCTGAGCTAGAATTGAAACAACTGCCATAACTACCTTCAATATGCATTTTTGGAAGAAGATTCTAAACTTCTAGTCATAATTGCATCAAATCTGGATCAAGATCAACAAGAAAGGTTATTGCATGTCCTGAGGCAACACAAGAAAGCAATTGCATGGAAAATTGCAGATATAAAGGGGATTAGCCCATCGTTTTGTACACACAAAATTTTGATGGAAGATCGTGTCAAGCCAGTGGTACAACCGCAACGCCGACTTAAAACCAAAATATGAAAGATGTTGTAAAAAAGGAAGTCATCAAATTGCTTGATGCATGAATGATCTACCCGATTTCTGATAGCTCATGGGTGAGCCCCATTCAAGTAGTTCCGAAAAAAAGGCGGTATGACAGTAGTATCGAATGAAAAAAATGAACTCATCCCGATGAGAACTATCACTGGATGGAGAGCTTGTATAGATTACCGCAAGCTAAATGATGCATCTCGAAAGGATCATTTTCCTCTCCATTTGTGGACCAAATGCTTGAAAGGTTAGCTGGTCATGCATATTACTGTTTCCTCGATGTGATGTCTGGATATTTTCAGATTCCTATCGCACCGAAGATCAGGAAAAGACGACATTCACATGCCCTTTTGGGACCTTCGCTTATCGACGCATGCCTTTCGGATTATGCAACGCTCCAGCCACCTTTCAGCGATGCATGATGGCTATTTTTGAGGATATGGTAGGAGACAAGATGGAAGTATACATGGATGATTTTTCTATTCTTGGGAATTCTTTTGATGAGTGTCTACACCCCCTTGAGTTAGTGTTGCAATGTTGTGAAGACAATAACCTGGTCCTAATTAGGAGAAGTGCCATTTTATGGCAAAAGAAGGTATTGTCTTGGGTTATAAAATCTCCAAGAAAGGTATTTTCAAGGTGAATGGTCAAAGGCTTAAGCATTACTTTGGGGACAAAACAGTTTTGGAAGAAAAGGAGGAGCTAAACCTCATTCTCATCTTCATTTGAGCTCCACCGATTCATTACGTCGAGCTAATGACGTTAAACAACAGTGCTTCTTGGGAGGCAACCCATGTTACTTAGGTAAGTTTTTTTCTTTTTTTTCTTTTTTATCATCCGTTGTTTTGGAGTAACTTGTGCAGGACAGCAAGCTACAGAGGGGCTAACCAAGTTTTGGGTTCTATGAAAGTCGCCTTAATAGAGCTTCTTTTAAGCTCTAAGTGTGGGGAAATTCAGGATGGGAGACCTTTTCAAGGGAATGCAAGATGAAGTGATGACAGGTATGTACTTTGATCTGCACAACCGAGTACACTAGTCGTGTATCCAGTTTCTCACACATGCCAGAGGGTGTCTAAATTGACTTTACAATACAAAAGGGGAATACATCATGGTATGCCCTCCCGTGCACTTTAAAATATGCTCATTGTGTACATATCAGAGATACACGAATAAGGTACACGCTCGTGTACCTGGTCGTGTATTTGACCCAAAAGAAGGCACAATTCGATACACGAACAAGGTACACGCTTGTGTACCTGGTCATGTATCTGACCCATAGAACACCCCTTCTATATACACGAACAAGGTACACGCCCGTGTACCTGTCGTGTATCTACCTCCAGAATGCTCTCCCATAATATACGAACAAGGTACACGTTTGTGTATCTAACCCATAGAAAGGATTCCAAAGTACACGACCAAAGTACATGACCGTGTACTTTGGTCATGTATCTAATTTTCTGCTCGTACTATAAAAGGACTCCTAACTTCACTCTGCCATTTACACGACCATTCTCCATTCGTGTATTTGACCTACTCACTCCCACTCTACTCCTCCATACCGTGGTTGTCCTTTCCACACTATAAACTTCTTCCATTTCAAGGATTCAAGTTAAGTAAGTTCTCTCTTCTTCTTCTTCAATACTTATTGCAATAAGGTTGCTGCTCGGTTTTCTTTTACGACTACCATACATGCTTGCATCTATGATGATGGTATGATGAGTGATTTCGCATTGTGGAAGTCGATTGTTGATAGATCTGTAGACATTTTGAAGCTCACGTGAATGCATGTATGATTGATGTCTTGAGTGGCTACCAAATAAGTGAATCGACAGTTAGGGTTTGAACATGAATATTTGGGATTTTGATTTTGTGGGTTTCTGGAACAATGTTGTTGTGTTTCTTTTCCGATCTTCTTCTTAGAAACCAAGTTATGAGGCCATTTTTTTTTTTTGATCACTAAACTATCACACCTAGCTTCTTAGAATCAAGATTCGAACTTTATCATTTGATGATGCTTTGGGTGTGTTGTAGTTACATTGTTGGCCTTCAGGAAGGTAGGTTGATAATAGACTAAAGCCACAAGACCTGATTGTGAGCGTTCCTATGGTAATTTGTGCATGTATTAGATGGGCAGATACACAACTAGGTACACGGTTGTGTACCTTGGTTGTGTATCTCAACTGTGCTATCCTCCTCCTTGTTTCGGAAACCCAATGCAAATCCTATCATTTTCTTTGTGTACTTAACAAACCTACCCCATTTTGAGACCACTATGATTGGTTCAGATGGTCACAAAGACTTGTGCAGTTAAACCAAAGTTTACTAAGAAGAAGAAGACCACCCCTGCTAAGAGGAAGCGAGATGGTGCTAGTTCATCCTCATCGACATTCTACTAGCTATACAATTGGTCCATCACCTGTTGAATCCCGGGAAGTCTCAATTCCTTTTCTTTTTATTTTTTCTTTTTACCTCTTTATTTCTCATTACGTTCTTCAATGATAAAGACATTGGGGACAATGTCTCAATCTAAGTGTGGGAAAGGGGATACTAAAGAAATTTGATAAGGGTTGTGCTGAATTGTATGAGTCATTCAAAAAAATTTCCCTAATTTTTGTTTTTCTCTTTTTGCTTGATAATCGAATTTTGAAATCATGAATTTCAAAAATTTCATTGTATTGTAGCATTTACTGACTTTAATTCCTTAAAAAGAGTTTTTGTGCATGTACCTTTGTCTTCTTTGGAAAATTGATACTTAGTCAAAGTTATGGGTTTAAAATCGTTGGGGAAACTCAAAGATCTTGAAGCCAGTAATCTTTTAATTTTTAAAAGGGGAAAAAGAAAATGATTCTCTTGGTGAAAACCTTTTTTTGAAGATCTTTTAAAGTAATAATTTAAAGAAAGATGTTATACTTGAAAAATAAAGGATTTGTTAGTATGGGCAGGCCCCTTTTGGGCCCTCAAAAGAGCGAAGTTTGACTCCCCTACTAAATAAATCAAAAAAATAAGTTAAAAGGGAATAGAGGTTCGATTGGGGTTCCTTTAAAAAAACCCCCTCCCTAAGGTCGTCTGGCCCGGGGATCGGCCGCCCCAAAGGGAAATTACCGTAATAAAAAAGAAATACCATAAAGCCAAAAAGGGTTTTTTTAAAGGAAAGGGTTTTTTTTTTTTTTTTTAACCCTTTTTTTTTGGAAATAATTAAGCCCCCTAGGAACGCCCTCAATTGAGGGGGAAACGTTCGTTAACTTGGGTGACAAGCCTAGGATTTTTCAAAACTGAAAAAATCCCTTACATGGGTTTCATGATTCCCAAAAAAAAAAAAAAGGATGAAACCAGTTTTGAAATTTTTACCCAAAAAATAAAATCTTTGAAGAAAATCAACCCAAAAAAAAGGAGGAATTTCCCGGGGGGAAACCCCTAGATGCCCCAAAGTATTTTTTATTATTGATTGCTTCACTAAGAGAAAATAATTGAAAAAGATATTAGAAATTTTTAATGGTGGTTGAAATGTTTCCACGTTTTCTTTTGCTTTGATTTATCTTGCGTCTAATTTTGATCATGGAAAGCCATTGTTTTAAAAGACAAGGGGAAAGATTGGTCTACTTGATTAATCCCAAAAAAATTTGGGCTAAAGTAAACTTTGTTACAATCCTTTTATGGATAAGGTGAGAAGCACACACAAAAAATTAGGGATTGCCCCTTGAGCCCCTTTAAAGATTAAAAATTTACAAATGCTAATATCTGGTAGTTTTATTTGGTAACGACAATCAAAGATTTTTAAAAAGAGGAAATTTGATCAATGGGTTTTGGGTTTTTCTTTAGGGAAAAAAGCCCAAAAACTTAAAATGTGGGGAAAAATTTGATAAGTCGCAAAATAACCCCTTTTCCCCAAAAGTAATGAAATTTTGCCTTTTAAATTTTTGAAAATTTTTTGATGATTTGTTGAAGGAAAAGGATGCCCCTTTAAAGGAAAATGAAATTTTCCCCAAAATTTCCCGGATTTTCCCCCAGAGTATTTTGGGCTAAGGGGGAAGGAAGTTTTTAAAAAGTCGGGTCAAGTTTGGAAGGAAAAATTGGATACCCCCCTACATGTTTTAAAAAAAGGGGAAATTTTGGAAAGTACAAAAGCGGGGATTCAACCCCCCTGTACTTTTCTTGTGTTAAAACTTGAAGTGGATGTCTGGAAAAGGGACAACCCCAGTGAAAATAAAACGCCCATGTACTTTGTTTGTGTATATTGAAGTGGGTGTCTGGAAAGTACAACAAACAAAGTACACGCCCATGTACTTTGCTTGTGTATTAAGTTTTGCTGCTGTGCAACGATGTTTCAAATACACGACCAATGTACACTCCCATGTACTTACTCCTGTATATTCACATAAGGACGGTTGGGGAAAAAAAGCACCCTTCTCATTTCCCCCCATATGGGCTCTTCACTCCCTTTCTTTGTGAAACCCCACGGGTGCCCCAATGATGTCAGATTGCAGTTTTTTCCCCGCTCCTTGGGCCCTGCCTTTCCCTGCCCCTGGTTTAGGTTCATGTTTCCAAAAAAACCCCTTTGGGGTCTCTCTAAGAGTTTTTGCAACTGCCCCCACTGTTTTTCCAAATTGTGTATGAAGCCCATGATTTCTTAAGTGCATCGTTGCTTGCTAACGCTGCTCTGAACCTAATGAAGTTAGAATCATTCCTCTAGTTTGGGGATTCTTTTCGTAACAGGGGGTGGGGGAGGCTATGGAACCGGCGCGGGCCATTACCCCCGAGGAATTGGGGATTCCCCCCCCTTGAAAAATTCGGTGATTTCGCCAACATAATTTAATGTGTTGTTTTTTGGATTTTTGTGGGTGTCAAAATCCAACAAAAAAAAAAACCTACTCCTGAAAATTTTAGTTTGCATTATGGTGGTAGGGTCGAAACCACAGGTTTGGTTAAATTATTTCTATTTTAAGGAGAAAAAAAAAAGGAAAAGAAAATGGGGGGGTTTTTTTTGTGAATCAAAATAAAAATAAAAAAAAAGGGAAGAAAATTGGATTTAATAAAAGCCCAGCCAAAGGAAAACAAGATGTTTTTAAATTTAGGAAATTTATCATCGATGCAAAGTTTTTATTTTTTAGTTCTAGATAAACTGGTTATGGTTTTAACAAGCTTAACAACCTTTTCTCTCCTTATTCCTCGATAACCCCAGAAAAAAGCGCTTTGAATTAAACTCTTATTTATTTAAAAAAAAAACCCCAGACAAGCGTTTTGGATTTAAATTTTCAAAAGCATTAAATTAGAGAACCCCCAATTTTAGCCTTAAAAATTAAAATAACCATTTAAACATGATCACACACCCCCAAAAACAGAAATTTGATCAAATTTTTTTATAACCAAAATGTTATTATCACAAAGACTAAAAAATCAAAAATAGGGTTTGACGTGCTTTGACAAAGTATTAAAATTTCTAATTTTGGGAGAAGAGCTCTTTTTACAATAACAAAGATAAAAATGACAAAACGATCAGAAGATATATGAATACCCGAAAACAAAGAATAGAATAAATACAAGTCAATTAGACCTCACAATTCGTGGAAAATTTTAAACATCTATGACCCTTTGGCTAGAAAAGTAGCTTAGCTACTCATGTTCATCAACAAAACGAAAAATAAAAATAAAAACATAATGAACCCAGTTGCCTGCTCTTGCCTCCTCGTTTCCTTCTTATCTCCAAGTAGATTCCAGATTCCCAAAGATTAAAAGTTTCAAAAGTTGTCTTAACCCTCTAGGGTTGGTTCTATTTATATTGTTAGGGAGAATGCATGTGATCTTTTGCTAGCAAGATACGAAAATATCTTTCCTTTTCCAAGTAGATTTCGAGAAGTAAATGTTCGTCCACCTGGCACGCCCTAACACACGACCGTGGGTCAAGTCGTGCCATCTTCTGTGCATAATCTACAAGTCTTCATTCGTGTCCAGTGTGTACCACGGTTAGACCCACGGCTAGATTTCAAGCCGTGCCTTCATCTGGTTGATGTTCCACACTTTCTTCTCCTTGGCACGTCTAGCTTCCACCACGGCTCCAAGCACGGTTGCTCCCACGGCTTCCACCACGGCCGTGCCCTAAGTCGTGTCTCTCTCTGTTCAAAGTCCACATTTCCGTCTTCTTGTCTAGTGTGTGACATGGTTTGCGCCATGGCCGTGCCTCAAACCGTGCTTCCGATACACGGCTGTGTACTTCAACCGTGTATTTTCCTGTTGATTCAAACCAAGTACAAAGGCCATGTACTTCAACCGTGTATCTTCCTGTTGATTCAAAACCAAGTATACGGCCATGTATTTCAATTACACGCCCATGTACTTCCCTCCGGCGGTGTAAATCCTTGTCTTTGAACCAAGTTGTAGATGGCTTCTCTAATTTACTTGAGTTGGCATCCTTGAGTCCATTTAACCTGATTTATCACGATGATAGAATTAGAGTACCATTTCCTTATGATTTCTATAAAATCAATAATCATTCAACACAATTTATACTATAAAGATTGAGTATAAAATGGCTCTATCAAATTCCCCCATACTTAAACTCTTGCTTGTCCTCAAGCAATTGCATCAAATCAATTGAGAAATCTGTCATAGATTATACAAACTTTCTTTTCATCATTCCAAGCATCTATTCATTTGTAATTCATGACTTGTAATTTAATGTCTACTACTTCAACCAAACTGGTTTCCTGTGATCAAATTACTATGGACAAAATTCAATAGCTAATCTAAACAAAACAAACTTTAATCCTCATGTTTCAAAAGAATTTTTTATTCCAAAAGAAAATATTTAAATCCACAAAGGGGAAAAACACTCAATTAAACTTCTTGGATATTATCAGCATAAATCCTTCCCGTATAAAAAAAAAGATAGGGTTAAGCTCTTTGTGATATTCTCCCTTTTAACATCTTTTTTTTATTCAATGATTTTTTACATTCATGTTCTTTTGATTTTTTCAAGCATCTATTTTACGGGTTTTTTCCCGCTTTTTTTATGAATTTTTTTTTTTTCCCCCTTATCGTTATAGTGAGTCTTTTGATCGGAAAAATCCCGAGCTATCCTCAAGTGCCCGGGGTTTTTGAGATACCCAAGAACTTTTCCCTCCTCTAACATTAAAGTTTGAATACTCTTAACCAATTAGTTGTCATTGGAGTAATGGCTATGCTTGTTTTTTTTTTTTTTTCACTAATGTTATGATTGCTTTACAAACAACTTCAAAGATATACAGAAAACAAATATAACCTAGAAGTAAATTGTTTTTTTTCACTTAGGGATCGACTTACTTTTGACTTCCAATTCTAAAGTAAATACAAGGAAAATTTGTTTCTTAAAGATTTCACTCTTAATTTTAACCCATGTATTCTAATCCAGCAGTGGGTGGTAAACATTTAAAACAATCAATTTCCTTTTTGTAGATGCTTATTACAACTTTTATAAAAAACTCTAGTTTTCATGAAATTTTTGGAAAAAATTGGTTTAAAAAATTGCTTAAGGAAAACATTCAAAGTAAAAGTTAGTTCTCTATTCTCTATATTTTATCACCTCTCCCCCACACTTAGCTTGAAATGTCCTCATGTTCCCTAATTCAGCAAAATTTGAAGGGAATTAACAACACAAAGGACATTAGAGAATAAAGAAAGGAAAATATTGGTACTTCCCTGTTTAGAGTGCCCCCTTTAAGTCGGGAAAAGTGTCATCTAATGATATGTATCCTTGCTGCAGCCGATCCAAAAGGTTCAAAACTCCAAAAATCAAAAAAAACTAAATTAAAAAAAAAACAAAACTAAAACAAACCAAAACTAAGCAAAACAAAACTTCTTTTTTTTTTTAAATGGGTTGCCTCCCTGAAGCCCCTTTTCTTAAACGTCTTTGGCTAGCGTCCTGGCTAAATATTCGGTAAGGATTTTGTTTCCCACCCTTGGTGCCTGTGGGATGGGTTAAAAACATCCGTAAAAAAAACAGGAGGATATTTTAGGATGTTTATGGCATCTAAATCAAATTTTAAAATACTTCCCACAAATTCCATAGTGAGGTCCCACATTTACACGATTTTTTTTTTTGAAGTCTTAAGGGAAGGTTTCCCCAAATAATATCAGTGATAAAGTATGAGAATCACTATCTCCTGTCGACATAAAAATTAGCAGGAAAAACAAACCCATTGACTTGAACTAAAACCCCTCTAGAACCCCCTCAGGTAACATTGGACTATCGCAATTTTAAAAAATAATACCCGTTTCCTTTAAAAGGACCACATTTAAACGTTGAAAACAGACAAAGGCAGCATTTAGAAGCTCCTAGATCACACAGGGCTTTAGCTTTCCCAAAGATTCCCTATTTTGCAAGGGGAAAGTAAAATACCTGTATCCTTCATTTAGGGGACTTTTTTGAAAATAGCAAAAACTTTTCCTCACACTAATCTTTTCATTACCTTTGTTTCCCCTTTTTTTTGGCATAAGTTTTAAAAAAATCCGATAGCCGGTTTTTTCTTAATTGCATAAGAAAGGGAATATTTACTCGACTTTGCGAAAAGTTTCCAGAATCTCTTTTTCTTCCGTTTTTTTGGATTTCGCTAATCTGGGGGGGAAAGGGGGGGGTTCAATGTGCCTTCAGGGCTCAATGAGATTGCTAATCGGGTCGCCTGTGGCTCGGGTCGAAGTCTCTTTTTGGGTCTTTTCCTCAAGATTAGAGGAGCTTCTTTTTTGACCCCTGCAATTCTGCCCATTTCTCAAGGTAATTGGTTAACCTTTTGGGTTTGTAATGTTTGAAAAGGGTAACTTCCCTTGATTTTCTAACCTGTTTACGACTGCAGATTGGGCTTCCCTATTCTCCAAGTTTTGAATGTTTTGCTTTTTTTCCCTCCTGAAATTGTTTGGTATTCACAGTAGAGACTTAAAAATATCCAAGAGCATCCCCTGAAGGGAAGGAGCTTGGGGCGGGTGTGATGGCTTAAGGGAATTTTGGAATGTTGAGGGTTATTCCAATCGAAAGTTAGGTGATCCCTCCATCCAGGTTTGAAAGTATTTGTTTTGGGATCATTTCCTTGCGGTTGTCCGGGAAAAAACCGCTACAGCTTGCGGTTTATGATTGTCATCTTGTAATGTGGGGCACATGTCAGTGGATGACTGGAGACCAAAAATTTCCCAAAGCTTTAAACCTGTTGGGTGTTTCCAAGGCTGTGCTGCACAAGGGAGGAAGTTTAAAATTTGTTTAAGGTTAGAAAATTTTTTCCCTCATTTCCCTTTCCCTTTAAAGACGTATCATCCCTATCCCCAAATTGTTGCGAATTGGCAGCCAAAGGGAGATAAATTTCCCCTGCTTGACCAAGGGTTTTTTTTACTATGGGGCCCTCCCCTTTCAGATCCCTCATCTTTCTTTCCATGGAAGTAGGCCCTCGTAGAAGTATTGGGTAAGGAGTTGTTTAGATAACCCCTGGTGGGAAGCTTGCACACAATTGCTTGAACCTTCCCAAAATCATAAGAGTCTCGGTGTCCCCCTTTTTTTTATACCACAAATTTCTCTTCTTTTAACAGGGCTCTGATGTGGGAAAAAAATTTTTCCAAGAAAGTTCACCTTACATCCATGTGGTTATAGAACCCGGAGGTAAAAAAACAACCAAACTTTAGCTTTAGACTTAAAAAAAAAGGAAAAGTGCGTAGCTTGTTTTTATGTGGTTATCCCTTGCGGCCTATACTAAACCAATATATGGAAATTTTCAAAGCTTTTTGAGGATTTATTTCAAAACCATAAATGTAGGTTAGCAAAGTTAAAACCCAGATTCAATTCGATTCCCAGCTAGTTGGGATGTGAATACAAAGTGTTTTTTATTTTACACCCGGGGCGCAAAAACCCTTAAGGTTTTCTCGAGATTTGCCATGTCGTCCTCTTTTTTAGAATAAGGGTGAATAAAAGTCCGTACAATTCGGTCCCGGGGGATCATCTAGCTTTTTGTCGCAGCCCCTTTGAGTCTTTCAATCTCCGGGTTATGTTAGTTCACTTCTGAGAAGAAGACATACAAAATAAAAAAAAATTTAACCAAAACCCCGCAAGGCGCCAAAAAATTTATGGGTGTCGAAACCAACAAAAATAAAACCAATCCTAGACAATTTTATGATTTGCATATGTGGTGAGTAGGGCGAATCACAGAGATTGGTTAAACTTATTTCTATTTAAGGAGAAAAAAAAAAGGAAAAAAAAATGGGGGGGGTTTTTTTTGTGTCAAGTTTAAAATAAAAAAAGGGGAAAAAAATCGGATATTAATAAAAGCCTAGCCAAAAGGAAAACAAAATGTTTAATTTTAGGAATTTATCATCAAAGCAAAATTTTTTTTATTTTTATTCTAGAAAAACGGTTTTTTGGTTTTTTAAAAATCTAACAACCTATTCTCCTTACTTCCCGATAACCCAGCAAGCGCTTTGAAAAATTCCTCTTATTGATTAAACAACCCTAGACAAGCGCTTAGGATTTAATTATTTTAACATTAAGATCTAGAGAGAAAAACAAATTTATGCCCTAATTTAAGATAACCTTTTAACCCTGATCACACACCCCATAACATGAATTCATCATCTCTTTTATAACCAAACATGTTTTGATCCCAAAGACTAGAACAATCAACAATTACGGATTTGAGTGCTAGTTGACAAATATTAACTTGCTAATTGAGTAGAGAGTTATTCATACCAAAAACAAAGATAATAAACAAAAAGATAAAAATATATGAATACCCCAAAACAAAATAGAATAAATACAAGCAATTAGACCTCACAATTCGTGGAGAATTAAACATCTATGACCCCTTTGGGTGAAAAGTAGCTTAGCTACTCGTTTATCAACAAAAAAAAAAATAAAAAAAAAACATAAAGAACCCGGTTCTCTATGCCTCCCCGTCACAGGTTGCTCTTCCTTAGCAAATGAACTTTCTCCTTGCTCGAGATAATTCTCCCCCAACCCTTTTTGCTTTCAAGCTCCTTGGTTTCCTTTGAATATCCGGGCTATTTCTGGGTCAAATTTAAGAAGTTTTGTGATGAACTCCTTTCATATCTACAAAAAAACACTGAAATGAGTTTAAATTTCAAAAAAAAAAAATGAAAATGAATATGTAAATACCAAAAGAATAAATGGTTAAATTGTAAGGTTGAGCTTTCTTAATATCGTCGATCCCCGGCAATGGCGCCAAAAAATTGTTGATGATCATAAACACACAAATTTAAAAATCCCTTTTTCTATGACTCTTTGTTACGATCAAATAGGCAAGTGCACCTATCGATTGTAATAGTATAGAATTTTGTTCGGGTATCATATCCTCAAGGATCAGCAAAGTACCAATAATAACTCTAAATCGACTATCTAACCGCACAAATTCGAGAGGGTTTATATTAAATTTAAAATACTTAACAAAACCATAGAAATTAAAAAAAAACACAATAACTTGATTACTAAATACGATAACTAAGATCATACCCTACCCTTACTACTCCTCTAATTGTCATGTAACTTCAACCCATTCAATAAATTAGTTAACGAGCAATAGTTATCTCTAAACCGCGGAGTATCTAACCCCTAAGCTAATGTTCTTCCCAAATTCATTAGCCCCTAACCCTAATCGCTTTGATAAAGATCCCTCTTCTATCAAAACTCGATTAGAATTGCATTAACACTCTTGAACCCTCAATTAGATCAAATTATCTAATTTAATATAATACGGAAAATTCACGTTCTCTATCCCTAGATTACATACGAATTCCTTTATTCATATATGATCTATTCAAACAAGAGATTTCCCAATCAACTTCTAAGAAATCAATGCAACTCAATGCTGGCCATACATCAATTAGCAACACTACATGAACAACATGAATAAATTCATAGAATTCCACTATTCACTAACTATGCAATCGATCCCATATTAAATGACAACTAGAATTCGTAAGGTTCGGGTATGAAATAAACTAACCACTCATGATTTTCAAGATACAACTCAAATAAGATGAAGAACCCGTGTGCATAAACACTTCACAAAATAAAGATGAATCCGTTGATGTCGCTTTTCCCTCCAGTAAGCTTTCCCCGTCTTCTCCTCTTCTTTTCTCTTTTTTTTTTTCGTTTTTCTTTTTGTCCCTTCTATCTGCTTTAGGTGTCCTTTCCTTTTCTCCACTCTGCCCCTAACGTTCTCCCTTCCTCCTGTCCAAAGATACCAAAATCTTGGAAGAAACTTGTAAAACGCGGAGTCGCATCAACTACACGGCTGTCATATACGGCCGTGTATCATGGTCGTGTATCTTTCTATGGACAATTCCAACTCAACATACGGCCGTGTATTATGGTCGTGTTACCCTTCTGTGAGTGTATCAAATACAATACACGGTTGTGCCCTTGTGATACACGCCCGTGTATCTCTCCTACTGCACTTTTAGACACTTTTCTTCATGTAATCCACTCCGACTCTTGCAAATGTTGATCATTCTTCCTTGATAGGTCCTTTAGTTTCCTGAAACTGAAATAGCTCTCCTGTAAGTACCAAAGTCTTTTAAAACATAATTAACTTACTTCAAAACAACTCAAACCCATACAAAATATAAGTGTTAATTTATTCCTTATCAATGTTTCACAACTTCTAACTGCATCTTATCTACCAGTAGAGTGCTAGCAACATTAGTGCAACTGCCACTATCGGTTATCAAACTACATAACTTATTTTGCACATGACAACGTATATGAAATATATGCTCATGTTAGATCCCCTCACCATCCTCCTAGGGTTGTACATTAAGTACTTGCCTAGTGACATATAACTCCCTACTCATAGGTCCCTCTAAGTCAACGTCCTCATACTCCTGTGATGGTGACTCCTCATCCCTTCCTCAAAGCTGACGCTCTCTACATCCCCATTGTCATGGATGATCATAGCTCTTTGATTTAGACATTGAGATGCAATGTGCCCCAAAAACCCTAATATTTAAACATTTGATATCTCTAGTTTTGGAAGAGGGTTTAGCGTCAAATATTTTCTTAAATGTAGTAACTAGACTCTTAGCCTTTACGTTTTTCTTTAGGCTTTGAATCTATGGGAGTTCTTCTTCCAGTTGGACTTCTAAAGAAGAGTTGGGAAGTCACCTTAGCCTTTGATTTTTTCTTGTATTTTTTTAAATTGGCGCTCCACTTTGATTGCTTTATGAAAATTATTTTCCATGTCTAAATAATGGTTTTTAAGTCCCCACATTAGCAATTTCCCAGTTCAAACCTTAATGAATCTAGCCCCTAGTTGCCTCATCATCATCCTCCACTTTGGCCCTAACATGGCTATTTCCATCTCCTTTTTGTGGTCCTCTACATTTTGGGGGCCCCTTTTGTAATCCCCGAAAACCCCTTTTTGAGCAAACCCTATGGAAATACAGGGATGAATCGCTTCTGCTAATAGTCTTGATATCATCTCAGGTCTAATAGGTCGCCCCCCTCCATTCTAGCATATTAAACCCTTTTCTTAGCCCAGTCCTACCAAACACTAGGGCATTTGTCTTAGAATTCAATTTTTAGCCAATTTTTGATTTCTTCCTTTAGTATAGTTATAGCATTCAAAATACATGATCCATTTTTTTTCCCTCTCCCATCTAATCAGTCTGCCTATGCCTCGCTTGATAGTAGTACTACTAGATAGTTCTCTACTCTCCATCTTATCCATTCTTTCATGAATTTGTTTAAGCTTACCAGTCAAGATTCTTTTCATCTCTCCCATCAACTCGTCAAACATCACCCTATTCTCACCTCTAGTTGTGTTTTGTCCTGACATATTTCTATAGTTAAACAATAATTAATATCACAAGTAAAATATGCTCTTCACAATTCACTCGTATATTGCTCTCAAGTAATAATACTCTCACAATTCACTCGTGTATATCTCTCATAATAATGTCCTCACAACCTGCTCTTACAATCTTTTGCTAGGAACTCGAATTGGAAAACTCCTCAACACAATCACTAAGTCAACCCCTAATGATCACTTTCGGTTTCAAGTCACGGTACAATTGAGAATAAGTGCAAGTTCCAATGGATATGACAAGCTCTTACTATTAATTTGGAAACAAATCAAAACAATCCCCTATCACGCAATTCAAAGGACACACAAATTTTCACCAAATATAACAAGGATCACGGAATGTAATTCAGATGCACAATTTAGAAAAAACAAAGATATATGTTGTAGTTGGAATTGGAAAGTATATTATGCAATTGAATTGTAACTTATCGAAACAAAATTTTCTTTTGTGATTTTGGCAATTGGATTTCTTATAATTGATTTGCAATGACTAAGCTAGACTTCTTTGTTATCGGTCCCTAACTATTCTTATGACCGAAACAATTTTTTTTTTATACAAATTTAAGGTATGAACAAAGAGTATGGAATTGAACAACAAGAAAATAAACAAAGGATAGAGATTACTTGATTTAAGAAGCCGAAGCACTGATACCAAATGATGTGTAAACCTTAGGTATATTAAACCTAGAACCTAATGAACGCAATTGATTCAAATCCCCAAGGATCGTCTCGAATAAGTAGACGGAACTAAACCCCAATCACACCTGTTGACTTAAACCTAAGTTATCAATTAAGAATTTCCCCTAAAAAATTCACTTAAAGAATTCCAAAGGAGAGTTCTTTTACAAAGAATAGAAGAGGGTTTCTGACGCGAACCCTAGATATGATCTAAGACCCAACGATCAATAAGGATTCAAACCCTAGAATTGAAATTGAATCGAATGAATCAAACGTAACCCGACCCCAATTGAACACGCCGAATGGAACCTAAGCTTTCACGGATCGATTTCCCCAAGTGTTTAGGATGAAGAAATCAAGATTAGTTCTATTCACAAGAACTAAAGGAAGAGAGAACTCTCTCAAAAATCTCATTCACAATATGATAAATCTGATAATGATCTTTCAAATGTTGTACAAAGGAGTTTATACTCGTCATTAATTAAAAGCTGGCGGCCTAAATACATCCAAGGCTAGCTTTGAAAAAAAAAAAAAAAAAGGATGGGTTATGTCGGCCAGTAGGCCGACAGTGTAAATTCCAAGGCCGATAGCCTTCATAGCCGGCATACCCTGCCTTTTAAAGGCCGATCAATTCTAGGCCGGCAGCCTAAGTGATAGGTTGGCGGCCTTTCCTTCGTTGGTGTTCGTCAATGCAATTCCGATGTCCTTCGCTTTGTCCCCACTTTGATATATGATGTTCATGAGCTTAGGACTTGTGTTAGAGTTGTGTCGAATTACCTCTTGCTCCTGAAGTACCACAATCAACCCTTGCAATGCCTCCTTCATTCGCTTAGTCTATGATCGTGTCATAGGACCCCCGATACCTTATAAGGGGTCATTAGCTTTGACTAGCTCCTGAGTGTTGGATGCCTCCCGATCTCTATCATTTCCCCCTTCCTCGAAAGGATTCGTCCTCGAATCACCTACATCATATAACGAAAAATAAAAAACATTAAAAGTAGCGCTTACATTACCGTATTGACTTGGCAAATCGAGTTGTAAGCATTGTCATTGACGTGCTCCAACACTTGAAAAGGTTCATCTCCCCTAGGATGCAATTTGGACTTCCGTTGTGTAGCAAACCTTTCTTTTCTCAAATGTAACCAAACCCAATCTCCAGGTTGAAAGGTAAGTTTGACACAACCCTTGTTTACTTGTCGAGCATAGTGCTCATTCTTCTTCTCAATGTTAGCTCGGGCCTTGGCATGCAATTCCCTAACTAACGCTGCTTTTCTCTTTCCATCAACATCAACAAATTCATTAGGAGGGAAGGTAAAATATCCAAGGGAGTTT
>JBBMOL010002413.1:0-24797 GCA_037954665.1 Laguncularia racemosa | reverse complement strand
GGTTAAAAACTCCAAAAGGCTAGATTTATACAAGAAGAGTCTTCCCTACTGACTACCCAAATTATGTTTTGGGTACAGAATTTAAAATGGGAAGGGCACATGTGCTTGTTTTACAACAAAACCCAACAAACCTGCTCAAATGACTATTTTCTTTTTCCCTTGAATTGATCAAATGGTCGATTCAACCTCAACCAAATATTGTTGAGTTTCATGGACATATTTTGAAGTATAACCAGATTGGAAAGCAGAGCTTGATTAGGTCCACCCTCCTTTATCCCCAAACTTTGGAATAATTGTTATAATGTAATCCCCCCTTCAGATTTAAAAAATGTTGGAGCAACATATTAGGGACCAGTGACAAAGATGTTAATGCACCAAATTGGTCGTAATATAGAGGTCTATGTTGATGACATGATTGTGAAGAATAAGTAAGCCCAAAAGCACCTCATAGACTTAGAAGAGACATCCCAAACACTTCAACAGTATAGAATGAAGCTAAACCTATAGAAATGCATTTATAGTGTGGCATTCAACAAATTCCTCAATTATATGGTTACTTAGCAAAGGATTGAAACTAACCATAAGAAGACCAAGGCAATCTTGGACATGTAGCCTCCAAAGATTGTAAAAAAAGTTCAAAGATTAACAAGGGGGATTGCTACCCTTCTTTACAAATTTTCAGTGGACAGATGAGTGTCAAAAAGCCTTTAATGAGTTGAAACACTTCCTTACAACACCTTTAGTCCCATCTAAGCCCATTACAAGAGAAGAACTTTATCTCCATCTATCTATTAGAAGTTAAGCTCTCTACTTGGTATTCGTTTAAGTAGATGGCTGAGAACACCAACTCTTATACTACGGGAACCACATATTACAAGGCCTAGAAGTCAAAAACTCCAAGATTGAGAAATTTTCCCTAGCTATGGTCATTTCTGCACAAAAGTTGTACCCATACTTTGAAACTCACCAAAGAGTGGTCCTCACCAATCAACCTTTGAGGAAAATCCTCTAGAAGCCAAACGCATCAAGCAAAATGGTTGAGTCAATGCTTGAAGATAAGGTAACTATTGGAGACCATGAGAAGCCCACTTAGGCCCTTCATGTAGACGATTCATCCAGCAAATGAGGGATTATACAAAACTTGTATTGTGCAGACTACATAATGTCAAAATTCATTATGCTCTAAAGTTTGAGTTCCTGGCTAGTAATAACAAAGCAAAATATGAAGCTCTTACTGTTAGATTGAAATTGGTAAAGGGAATTGGAGCAAAAAAAGTGAAGATATTTTAAATTCATAACTTATAGTCTAATAGGTTAATAGAGAGTATGTTGTTAAAGATAAAGGGATGACCAAATACCTTAAGGTTGTTAAATTTCTATGCTCCATCTTCACATCATAGAGAATTATGTAGATTCCTCGAGCTCAAAATGCCAAAGCAAATGGTTTATCCAAATGGCTTCACTATGCTTCTTCAACTTGGATAAGAAGGTATTTATAAAATTCCTTCTCGAAAAGAGTATTGATAGATCTCAGCAAGAATGCCTTACCAATGAGACCTGAGCTCCTTAAGAACCATGTTAAATGGACCAGATCATCAAATACTTAGCGAATGGAATTGTCCCTAATGAAAGGAGAAAAGCAAAGGGCTTAAGGCAAAAAGCAACTCAATACACACTTCTTGACGGACAAGCATACAAAACAGCATATAATTGGCCACTTCTTAAATTCCTCCAACCCTTAAAAGCTGAAACACTTGTTAACCAAGGTTTATGCTAGAGTGTGCAGTAAACACATAATGGGTCATGCCCTAGCCATCAAGGTACTCTAAGTTGGGTACTATTGACCTACCATGAAATGGGATACCAAAGCAATTATATAGAGATGTGGTAACTGCCAAAAGTATGCCCCTATTGACAAGCATCCGAGCAGTAATCTCATGCCAATCACGAGTCTATGGCCTTTTGCTCGATAGAGACTTGATATCCTAGAGCCATTCCTAAGGCTACAGGTCAACGGCAATATATCATTATCATCATCAACTACTTTACAAAATGGGTAAAGGTTGAAGCAATTGCTAAGATTGCCAAGCATAGTGGAAGGGACTTTATTACCCACACCATACTATGTTGTTTGGGAATCTCTAATTCCATTATCTCTAATAATAGCACTCAATTTGATAATCCCAATTTTTAAGAATTTTATGCAAAGTACAACATCAAGATCCACTATACTTTCATCACCCACTATCAATCAAACAGCCAAGCTGAAGCCACCATTAAGGTCATTCTTCAAAGCCTTAAGAAAATAGTTAATCAAGTTAAAGGGAAATGAGCATACCGGTTTCTTTACATCCTTACGGACTATGCTTAGGGAAAGCCTCCTTTAATCTAGTTTTTGGAACAAAACTTGTCCTCCCCGTTGAGCTTGAGCTCCAAAACCTCCATACCCTAGACTTTGATTCTTAAATCAATGAGATCGAGCTCCAAGCTAACCTTAACTTCCTTGAAAAACTATGAGACCTTACTTGTTACAGGGTAGTAACTTACCATCAATAAGCAACAAGATACTATGATAAGAAGCTGAAGCATAAGGTCTTTTAACTAGGAAACCTAATCTATAGAAAGCTCGAAGCCATTAGATTAAGAGAAAGCCAGAGGAAATTGGGCCCAAATTAGGAAGACCTTGTTTGAGATTGAAGAAGGGTTATGCATGGTACATGTGAGCTTAAAAGACTTAATGAGCACCCGATCCCTAGAACTTAGAGTGCAGATAACCTATGCCCATATTTTAAATAATTCTTAGGCTATGTCTTAAAGCATGATCTAGACTTATCACTTACGATAGTAAACATTCCTATTACTTAATGGAATTACAATTCGTAGCTATTACTTATATGTGTTATTTATGAAACACCCTATTTATTTCATCTCACAAAAGAACATGAAACTTTGCACTCAATCATGAAGAGTTATGATTAACTAGTAAATTCATATGCCTTAGATAGGTAGCAATAGACTTCATTTGACACTTAGCGAATGAGTACCCACCCAGAACCATAATACTGAACATACATCGACACCAAAATGAAGAAGTCACTCACTGACCATGCTTAAGCATAATTAATGATGGCACTCCGACTTACAAATGAACACCGACCCACAATTAATCAAACTAACCAGTGATTGACAATAATCGGTGCAGCATAATGGAACAGACTCACCGTCTAATGATGAGCTTAAATGATGAGGATACTCCCCACAAACACATAAAAACTAAACAATATATGTAAATTCCAACTAAATACACTTTAGTCTATGAAAGTTAAGAAATAAACAATAAAGTACACATTACTATCCGGTCACAACTGAAAGCATTAACATATAAAAGAAAATATTAATGCACATAATACAACAAAATCCAAAAGATCAACACTTCATTTATTAGGTAAGTTCTTTACAAAGTTTTCAAGTTAGCATGGCATACTAACCATTTTACATGCAATAGTAAAATAAAGTCCAACTGAAAAAATAAAACTAAAGTATATGATGTTGAACCCTCTACCTAAGCTAAGGTTAGCTTTGGTACGTCTTCCACGGCTTGCACTAGAAGTTAGTTTGATAGTTGCTCTTCTCAAAGGATAGGAAGCAAGTTCTCATCTTGATCAGCTAGGAGAGGAGGAAGCACCTCTTTGTCATTTGATGGAGGATGAGAAGGAGTCTCTTCTTTAGCACTTGGAGGAAGGGAGGAAGGACTTCCACTACAATCACCCCAAGCAACGAAGGAACATATTCATTGTTTACCTCATCTTCGGCCTCTACCACCACCCTCTCAGCCTTCATCTCCTCTTGCTCCTCTAAAAGGATGTTTAATACACACCTTTTTTTTTACGAAGCCAAAAAAGATGGTAAAAAGGATCCATCTCATTAATCTAACACCTCATGATCCTCTAACCTGCTCTGATCAATTACTTGACATACTCATTAGAGTTATAGATCTCCTCCCAATACTAATACCTAGCAGTCCTCTCCTTCTCCTCCAACACTTGGATGTGTGCGTCTTGATCAGCAACATGCATCTCAAGCTTCGCAATCCACTACTCCATTGCTGCCTCCTCCTTAGTAAACTTCTTGATGCATTAATGTGCAAGATTAAAGTCCCTTTTGTAGTCTAACAAGATGGCCTTCTCCTGCTAAAACTTAATCGTGAGTTCCACTAAGGATAGTCAACAACCTCCTTAGAAAGTGCATTGATATAGCTCATAACTCCTTGAAGCTCTTGCTGAATCTTTGCCAGCTCTAACATGTTTTTTAAACTCTCTTCTCAACTTCAACCATCTTCTTACAACAGTCTTCCTAAACAAGATTGAACTAAGCTCCTCTAAAGCCTCCTTCAGCTCTACTTCCATCATGATCCACCTCTACAAATGATAGTCATTATGTCAATACTAGTGATTAAATAACTCGAAATAAGAGTTATACTCTACAAGTCTTTCGCGTACCTACCTTTCCCACTTAACAAAAATGTAGGGGACCTTATAGGCAACTTTAACCATCTACAAAACATGACCTATGATAAGTGTAAACACCCCATTTTTGCCCTAAGAATCAATAATAATCAATTTCCAATTTTTCCTAATTTTTTCCAATTTTTCTCTAATTTGGCAAAAATAAGAAAAATATTCAAAAAATAAAAATAAATAGGGAAACACATCAATTTTGAAAAATGATTTTAGAAATGGCAATAATAAGGAATAAATAATTTTTACAAATTTTTGAAATTTCAAAAAATACAAAAAAATAAAAAAATCGCATTGCATATATGCAATTTGTGAAATAAACAAAATCAGGAAAATGGGCTAGCTCAGCTGGTCCGAGTCATGGTCAGGCGGGTGCGTGCGAGTGCGTGCGGGTGCGAGGTCAGGGGTTCAAAACGCGGGGGAAGCAGATTCCGCGTTTTGCAAATTTTTCATTTACCCGAGACACGTGGCAGCATCTGATTGGCTGGAGCGAACGCACGCGCTGGGTGTGTGAAAGTCTTCAACCTCGGTTCGAGATCGCCGGCAAGGAAAAAAATTCGAATTTCAGCCGTTTCGATTCATTTTTTTTGCACAAATCCAACAGATCTTCAACAGAATTGAGATAACCATCATCCAATTGGAATCAAATCTCAACAAACCGAAGGATTTACACGAATCGGAGTTGGTTCATTTAACCGCAAATCTGATTTGCCTGGATCGGTGGAAATCCGAGCTTATCCAGCTCGATTTCGAGAGCCTATAAATAGAGGATGAAGTGAGGACGCCAGAACACAGATCAAAAGCGAGAGAAAGTGAGAGAAAAGAGAGAATCGAAGTCCACCGGAGGAGTTCGAAGCCGCGACCGCCGATCAAGAGTTAAGCAACCACTAGGAGGCGTTTTTGGAGCAAACCACCGCCACCATTAGATTCCTCACCCTCGATAACCTAGGATTCAACACCTCAACCACTGTAAAAGGCCGCCGGAACGCCGTCAACGAGCACTCCCCGCCACCGCATCCGACCGCTTCGACCCGACCCGCGCATTAACCCGAATCCAAGTAAGTCGGATTTTCCATTTTTTTTACTTTATTTTGTTTATTTATTTGATTCATTTTATTCCGAATTGATTTATTAATTTGTTATTTATTTATTTGTTTATTTACTTATGTGTTATTTATATTTCAATAAATAGAAAAATGTTAGAAATTAGATTTTTTAGGAGTTAATAATAAAAAATAATAATAAATAATAATAAAAAGAAAAAATATAATCAAAATAATAAATAATAAAAATGTAGAAAATAATAAAAATATTAGAAAAAATAATAATAAAACTTTAGATTTTGAAATAGGGTAGAACTTAGGAGGAAAATGTTTAAAACAAAAATGCACAAAAATTATGAAAAATTAATAAAAAATCATAAAAAATTATAAAAACTTATAAAGATTATAAAAATTGTAAAATAATAAAAGAATCATAAAAATCATAAAAAATCATAAAAAATTACAAAAATTAATAAAAATTAATAAAAATTCGAAAATTAAGAAAAAAATAGAAAAAAAATGAGTTTTATCACTTAGAAAAATCATTTTCTCAAATAAATCCAAAATTGATGTTTTCTCCAAAAATTATTTTCAAAAATCAAATTATTAAGCTTAGGTTTAGATTTTTTTAGAAAAATCCCAAAAATGGTAAAAACATAAATCAAAAGAGATTTCAAAATTAAAATTCATAAACCCACTAAATCTTTTCAGGAAAAGCGAACTACGACTTGTTTGATCCTGAATAGCAGGTACGTAGGCACCCATTTGGGTCAACCCATAAAATGAAATAAAAAAAAAATCATTTTTTTTAAATAATTCATTCAAGAACATAATAAAAAGCAACAGAAACAAATAAAAGACATTTCTAGATAGAGATAATTTTAGGAGATTAGGTGGTAACCGTAAGGTTTTAATAGGTTAGCCTCCGAACTTAGAAACTCTGGTTTTCCTTTTCCTCTTTTCACCAAAAACGAGAAGAGGAAATCACGACGACTAGTGGTCCAAATTAAGACTAATCCGCTCCTTTAGTCTTAATTCAATCTTTCCCAACAACAGTTAGGTAGCGACTCCAAAATTAAACGAAGTTCCTAACTCAAGTCGAGGATCTATATTAGATGAGCATAGGGTCTAGTCTAGATCGGATTAGAAATGGGAAAATTCAAAAATTAGACTCGACAGGATGGCGACTCCGCTGGGGACCATCATTCCAATAGGCTAGCCACCTGAATCTCTTTAAGATTTTCTTTTAAAGAAATGTCTTTCAATTATTATTCTGTTGCTAACTTTTCAGGGATTAGCTAAGATTAGTTTTCTTTACTTTGGGGTCTGCATGCATGCATATGTTTGTGTGAATAGATGCGGTCGAACCCGGACCATCCTAGAACCCTAAGACGGGGAGCCATTGTTTAGGTTTCGGGCGAAGTGAGTTGATCACCGTTTGGAACCGATTAGGCTAACCTACCCAATGCTTCGATATGGCCTGAGATCCATTTCTCCGAGAATGCAGGAGGCCATAGAGCTTGGGGACCAGTTAGAACCAACCTATTTTGCATACATAAGTCATGGGTTGACAATTGATGATAATGTAATAAATTGTTGTTTTGTTCATGGAGTTCGGATCTATTTCCCTGTAATATTTTCATAGTTCTGGTTGTAATTAGGGAATTTCTTGTTGTAATAGATGGCTAGTACCGCAGTCGATCGCCTCCTCCGCAAAGAAATTCAGGTGTACAAACCTTTGGACCCAAAGTTGGTACTAGACCATTGGTTTACCTTGTACAATCTAGAGGAGCAGGCCTTCATCCAGCAAAAGATAGGGCTCATCCTCTCACTAACAAAGATAGAGGTGAATTTGCCTTTGGTACCGGCCATGCTCCAGTTATGGGAAGTAGAGCACACAACTTTCTTTATCGGGCCATATGAAATCACCCCTACCCTGGAAGAGTACACCCAGCTGCTACAGGCTCCAGCATTAGCCAATCAAATCTATGTGCCAGATCTCAAGGCCGGGCCAGCCGGTACTTTCAGCAGACTCCTGGGTATCCGCAAAACAGCAGTCAACAAGGCCTTAGCAGACTGTAACGGGTACTACATACGGATGGACGAGTTGGAAGCCTGAGTCTCCACCACAAAAGAACAAAAGAGTTAGGAAATAGATTATCATTGTACTCTTTCATTTGTATCGAAACTCCAAAATTTTCAATATTAATAAAAATAAAGTTTCAATATTACATCGTCAATCAATTATCGACCCTTTTTTTATTTTTAGCATCCGTGTGACACATGCATCACATTTGCATACATTATGCTAAAAAGAAAAATGCGCGCCAGGTATTAAAGATAGCTCCCAAACAACCGAATCTTCCAGAAACCCAATTCATACCCACTCAAAGACCAAAATAAAACACTGACTACGTTCCTACAATCAGGGAAGAAGCACAAGCAAGAGGTGTCAAAGGCAGAATGAAAGAAAAGCCAAGCGACGCCCAGATGTGCATTCCACCTCTCCAACAATCTTTTCTAAGAGCAAATATTATTCAAGAGCTTCGGATAAACGAAGGTGACGTCAACAATGGGAAACCAACCCCCCGCACGTCCAATCAGCATCCGGCTCTGAACAATTGGTTTTGTTATCCTATCAATGGTTCTAGGTCAGCTCAAAAATAGAGAATGATTATTGAACAAATTTTATTGAGACTCTTTATCAATTCAATTATAGTCTATTTTTTTCTTATATACATGCTTTCATCTTTACTTTACCCAGATCTCCTACCAGCGAACATTAGGGATATTTCGCGCAGGTAGAAAATAAAAACGCTGATATCGTTTCCAACGTTGCTGGGTCAGTTGTTGAAGGAGATATCTTTGACCACGAAATAATACAAGAAAATTGGCAAAAACATGAACAAAGCGGAATTTCGATCAACGAGCCAGTGGAGACAGTAAATCTAGGAAGCATGGAAAAACCTAAAAACCTCAAAATCCGGACCAGTTTGAGTGCCGAGCAAAAATGTAAGATAACCGAGCTATTAACAGAATATGCAGATGTGTTCGCCTGGTCATATGGTGACATGCCAAGACTAGACCAATCAATAGTGGTTCATAGGCTTCCCACAAGGGAAGATGTCAAACCTAAAAAACAGAAACTAAGAAGATTTAGGCCTAACATCTTGCTAAAGATTAAGGAAGAAGTCAAGAAACTACTAGAAGTAGGGTTCATCGAAGTGTCCGATTACCTAGAATGGGTAGCAAATATAGTCCCTGTTATGAAAAAGAATGGAAAAGTACGCGTATGCATAGACTTCCGGGACTTAAACCAAGCCACACCAAAGGATAACTTCCCCCTACCTCACATTGATGTTCTAGTGGACAACACTGCGGGAAACCATCTTTTCTCATTCATGGACGGTTTCTCAGGATATAATCAAATAAAAATGGCTGAAGAAGACAAAACCAAAACGACTTTCATCACAACATGGGGAACTTTCTGTTACAAAGTCATGCCCTTCGGTTTGAAAAACGCCGAGGCAACGTATCAGAGAGCTATGGTCGCGATACTTCATGAAATGATGCATCGAGAGGTTAAGGTATATGTCGACGACATGATAGCCAAATCTAAAGAAGGAGAAAGCCATATAGATATCCTAAGGAAATTGTTTAAACGACTGAGAAAATTCCAGCTCAAGTTAAACCTAGAGAAATGCACTTTCGGGGTCACAATGGGGAAATTGTTAGGGTTTGTCATAAGACAGGAAGGCATTAAAATCGACCCTGACAAAGTAAAGTCTATATTAGAGTTACCTTCCTCACACTCTGTTAAAGAAGTAAGAAGCTTGCTGGGAAGATTAAATTATATAGCTCATTTTATCTCACAACTCACCGATAAGTGCCGATCACTATTCCATCTGTTGAAGAAGAACGCCACAGTAGAATGGGACGCCGAATGCGGAGAAGCATTCAGGACGATCAAAGACTACCTTATAAAACCTCCGGTCTTGATAGTCCCGAAACAAGGAAAGCCCTTATTCTTATACCTCACAATACTGCCTGAATCCATTGGTTGTGTGCTAGGGCAGAAAGATGAAGAGGGAAGAGAGCGTTCCATATATTATTTGAGCAAGAAATTCACAGACGGGGAACAAAGGTACTCAGAGGTGGAGAAGACTTGTTGTGCTCTAATTTAGGTCATGCATCGACTAAGGCAATACACCCTTTACTATCATATTGAGCTACTGACAAAGCATGATCCCTTGAAATACTTAGCAGAGAAACCAATTTTGATAGGGAGAATCTCTAAATGGCAAATGCTCCTATCCGAGTTTGACATCACATACATAAATCAGAACTCGATGAAAGGGCAAGCCTTAGCCGATCAATTGGTAGAACACCCTGTCGATACAGATTCCCAAGAACTACAAGCCCAATTCCCGGACGAAAATATATTAACAGTGGAAGATATACTGGTAGAAGACTTTGGGATAGAGCAGAACCCGAAATAGAAACTGTTTTTCCATGGAGCCGCCAACGTATTCGGTTGCGGAGTTGGGGCAGTATTGATATCCCCAGATGGCACTCAATTCCCTGCAGCGACAAGACTTACATTTCCCTATACCAATAATATCGCGGAATATGAGGCATGTATTCTTGGCCTCAAAATGGCCTGCCAAATGGAAATCCGCAAATTAGAAGTATACGGAGATTCGTCGCTCATCATACTACAGACAAGAGTGGAATACAAGACTAAAGACCCTAAACTGGTACCGTATCATCAACACTTGACAGAGCTAATCGAAGAATTCAAGGCAATCATTTTCACATACATCCCCAGAACTCAGAATCAGTTTGCAGATGCACTAGCCACACTAGCATCTATGATCCAGATAACAGGGGGAGCCGAAATCCAACCGATGAAGATAGACATCAAAAATTGGCCCGCCTATTGTTTAACCATTGAAAAAGTACAAGATGACAAGCCCTGGTATCACGACATCAAAACCTTTCTCCAAGAAAGTAAATACCCTAAAATGGCTAGCAAGAACGACCAAAGAACACTCAGAAGGTTAGCAAGCCATTTCTTACTAAGTGGGTCTATACTCTACAAAAGATCATTTGATACCACCTTGTTAAGATGTGTGGACAAAAATGAAGCATGCGAACTAATGAAAGAGGTACACGAAGGAGTATGTGGACCTCATATGAATGGCTACATGTTAGCCCGAAAAATCATGAGGTTAGGATACTATTGATTAACCATGGAATCATATTGCATAAAATATGTCAAGCATTGTCATCTGTGTTAAGTATACACAAACCGGATAAATGCTCCACCCAATGAGCTATATTTGTTGTCAACACCATAGCCTTTCTCCATGTGGGGAATCGACATAATTGGCCCAATCACTCCGACAGCATCCAATGGCCATAGGTTTATACTGGTAGCGATTGATTACTTCACCAAATGGGTAGAAGCTTCATCATATGCCAATGTCACCAAAGGGGTAATAGTCCGCTTCTTGAAAAGGGACATAATAGCCCAATATGGAGTTCCTGAGTCTATCATCACTGACAACGGCACCAATCTTAATAACAAATCGATAACAGGTTTATGTCAACAATTCCGCATAAACCATAGAAATTCAACTCCTTATCGACCTCAGATGAATGGGGCAGTAGAAGCAGCTAACAAGAATATCAAAAAGATCATCGAAAAAATGACAACCACTTACAAAGATTGGCACGAAATGTTACCGTTTGTTCTCTTGGCTTATAGGACTTCAATAAGAACATCTACTGGAGCTACCCCATATTCATTGGTATATGGTACTGAAGCAGTGCTACCAGTTGAAGTCGAAATACCATCATTCAGAATCTTGTCAAAAACTCAGCTAACCGAATCAGATTGGGTAAAGAAGAGGCTTGATCAGCTGAATCTGATTGATGAAAAAAGACTTACCGCACTATGTCATGGCCAGTGTTACCAACAAAGGATGGTCCAAGCATTTAACAAGAAAATGAGGCCCCGATACTTCAAAGAAGGGGATTTGGTGCTAAGGAAGGTTCTCCCGAACGCCCAAGACTCTAGAGGGAAATTTACCCCAAACTATGAAGGCCCTTATGTGGTGAAAAAGGTTCTGTCAGGAGGTGCTTTGATACTGACTCAAATGGATGGTCCGGAATTGAGAGACCCCATTAACACATATGCTGTAAAGATGTACTATCTTTAGGCAAGGGAATTGAAATTTTGCCAATGTTTATGAAAGCCAATGGTCGATGCAAATTTCGTTAAGTCGAGTTTTTACTTTTTACAAGCAAAGTTAATGTCCCTGAATGGTCAATAATCCCAATCGATTCTCATCGCAACAAATATTCCTAAACACATTACCCATCACTTCACCAATAAATGATGAACACTAAAATAATAAAGAATCTCAATAAGTTTTGTAATATAATTCTATCTATTCTTGAGCATTAAAACTTAGCGCATTAGTAGGATAACACTATCGGCAAAAGAGCCATGCGCATAAGAAAGGAAGCACATCAAGATTTTCAACCCCGTGTCAAGATGACAAGAAGTGAAGCAGAAGCAAACCAGCATGAAGGTTCGGTTGTTTGGTTGCCATCCACGATAAATTGGCAAGCATATTAAAATGAATAACTATCATCATATCATGAAAAGCATCACATCATTTAGCTCAGTCAGTAGAAAGCATATTCAAAAAGCATAAGATGAGTCAGCCCATAGTGGGGCACTTGTCTAAACATCCCTTTTAATAGGTTAGTCAGCCTAAGAGGGGCACTTTCCTAAATATCCTCTCTTAAGGTCAGCCCATAGGGGCACCTTTTTGAGACATTTTTATCATAGGTTAGTCAGCCCAAGAGGGGCACTTTCCTAAATATCCTCTCTTAAGGTCAGCCTATAGGGGCACCTTTTTGAGACATTTTTATCATAGGTTAGTCAGCCCAAGAGGGGCACTTTCCTAAATATCCTCTCTTAAGGTCAGCCCATAGGGGCACCTTTTTGAGACATTTTTATCATAGGTTAGTCAGCCCAAGAGGGGCACTTTCCTAAATATCCTCTCTTAAGGTCAGCCCTAGGGGCACCTTTTCGAGATATTTTTATCATAGGTTAGTCAGATCAAGAGGGGCACTTTCCTAAATATCCTTTCTTAAGGTCAGCCCATAGGGGCACCTTTTGGAGATATTTTTATCATAGGTTAGTCAGCCCAAGATGGGCACTTTCCTAAACATCCTCTCTTAAGGTCAGCCCATAGGGGCACCTTTTTGAGACATTTTTATCATAGGTTAGTCAGCCCAAGAGGGGCACTTTCCTAAATATCCTCTCTTAAGGTCAGCACATAGGGGCACCTTTTTGAGACATTTTTATTATAGGTTAGTTAGCTCAAGAGGGGCACTTTCCTAAATATCCTCTCTTAAGGTCAGCCCATAGGGGCACCTTTTTTAGATATCTTTATCATAGGTCAGTCAGCCCAAGAGGGGCACTTTCCTAAATATCTTGTCTCAAGGTCAGCCCATAGGGGCACTTTTTGAGACATTTCCCCCAGGGTCGTTAGTCTAAGAAGACACGTCCCGCTATAGGTCAGTCAGCCCAAGATGGGCACTTTCCTAAATATCTTGTCTCAAGGTCAGCCCATAGGGGCACTTTTTGAGACATTTCCCCTAGGGTCGTTAGTCTAAGAAGACACGTCCCGCTATAGGTTAGTCAGCCCAAGAGGGGCACTTTCCTAAATATCTTGTCTCAAGGTCAGCCCATAGGGGCACTTTTTGAGACATTTCCCCCAAGGTCGTTAGTCTAAGAAGACACGTCCCACTATAGGTTAGTCAGCCCAAGAGGGGCACTTTCCTAAATATCTTGTCTCAAGGTCAGCCCATAGGGGCACTTTTTGAGACATTTTCTCCAGGGTCGTTAGTCTAAGAAGGCACGTCCCGCTATAGGTCAGTCAGCCCAAGAGGGGCACTTTCCTAAATATCTTGTCTCAAGGTCAGCCCATAGGGGCACTTTTTGAGACATTTCCCCCAGAGTCATTAGTCTAAGAAGACACGTCCCGCTATGGGTTAGTCAGCCCAAGAGGAGCACTTTCCTAAATATCTTGTCTCAAGGTCAGCCCATAGGGGCACTTTTTGAGACATTTCCCCCAGGGTCGTTAGTCTAAGAAGACACTTCCCGCTATAGGTCAATCAGCCCAAAGAAGGGGCACTTTCCTAGACTCCCTCGATTAGTTAGCTCAGAGGAGCACTTTTTGAACCCATCGATTAGTTAGCTCAGAGGAGCACTTTTCAAATCTATCAATTAATCAGCTCATAGGAGCACTTTTTCAAACTTTTAATAACCGATTAGTCAGCTCAATGGAGCACTTTTCGGAGGTATTTTTCCAAACAGTTGCTAGTCTAGTCAGACGCTTCTGTTGACAGGTAGCCAGCTCATCAGGGTGCTTCCTAAGATAATCTTCTTTTCAAGGTTGCTAGTCTGATAAGACGCTTCCTATCATCATTTATTCTACACTCTTAAACAATGTTTGAGATGTTTCCTATCGCCAATTAGTCAGCCCATAAAGCACTTTTTGGGAAGGAACATTACTCTAAATTGTTATGACCATTTTAAACTCGTGGGATTATTAGCTCTTAGAGCATTTTCCCACCAGAAACCAATTTTCAGATAATCAGCCGAAACAAGGCGTTATCTATTCAAATCAAGAGGCCAAAAATGGCATCTTTCTTGTCTTTGTAGTTAAGTTTTTCAAACTTTACTACAAAGGGGTAGCTGTAAACATCTTATTTTTGCCCTAAGAATCAATAATAATCAATTTCCAATTTTTCCTAATTTTTTTCGATTTTTCTCTAATTTGGCAAAAATAAGAAAAATATTCAAAAAATAAAAATAAATAGGAAAACACATCAATTTTGAAAAATGATTTCAAAAATGGCAATAATAAGGAATAAATAATTTTTACAAATTTTTGAAATTTCAAAAAATACAAAAAAATAAAAAAATCGCATTGCATATATGCAATTTGCGAAATAAACAAAATCAGGAAAATGGGCTAGCTCAGCTGGTCTGAGTCATGATCAGGCGGGTGCGTGCGGGTGCAAGGTCAAGGGTTCGAAACGCGAGGGAAGCAGATTCAGCGTTTTGCAAATTTTTCATTTACCTGGGACGCGTGGCAGCATCTGATTGGCTGGAGCGAACGCACACGCTGAGCGCGTGATCGTCTTCAACCTCGGTCCAAGATCATCGGCGAGGAGAAAAATTCAAATTTCAACCGTTTCGATTCGATTTTTTTGCACAAATCCAACAGATCCTCAATAGAATTGAGATAAACATCATCCAATTGGAATCAAATCTCAACAAATCGAAGGATTTACACGAATCGGAGTTGGTTCATTTAACCACAAATCCGATTTGCCTCGATTGGTGGAAATCCGAGCTTATCCAGCTCGATTTCGAGAGCCTATAAATAGAGGATGAAGTGAGGACGCCAGAACACATATTAAAAGCAAGAGAAAGTGAGAGAAAAGAGAGAATCGAAGTCCACCGGAGGAGTTCGAAGTCGCGACCGCTGATCAAGAGTTGAGCAACCACCAGGAGGCGTTTCTAGAGCAAACCACCGCTACCATTGGATTCCTCACCCTCGATAACCTAGGATTCGACACCTTAACTGCTGCAAAAGGCCATCGGAACGCCGTCAACGAGCACTCGCCGCCGCCATGTCCGACCGCTTCGACCTGACCCGTTTCGACCCGATTCGACCCGACCGACCTGACCCGCGCACTGACCCGGATCCAAGTAAGTCGGATTTTCTGTTTTTTATTTTATTTTATTTTGTTTATTTATTTGATTCATTTTATTCCGAATTGATTTATTAATTTTGTTATTTTTTATTTACTTATGTGTTATTTATATTTCAATAAATAGAAAAATGTTAGAAATTAGATTTTTTAGGAATTAATAATAATAAATAATAAAAAGAAAAAATATAATCAAAATAATAAATAATAAAAATGTAGAAAATAATAAAAATATTATAAAAAATAATAAAAAAACTTTAGATTTTGAAATAGGGTAGAACATAGGAGGAAAATTTTTAAAACAAAAATGCACAAAAATTATGAAATTAATAAAAAATCATTAAAAAATTATAAAAACTTATAAAGATTATAAAAATTGTAAAAGAATAAAAGAATCATAAAAATCATAAAAAAATCATAAAAAATTACAAAAATTAATAAAAATTTGAAAATTAAGAAAAAATAGAAAAAAAAAAAAAGAGTTTTATCACTTAGAAAAATCATTTTCTCAAATAAATCCAAAATTGATGTTTTCCCCAAAAATTATTTTCAAAAATCAAATTATTAAGCTTAGGTTTAGATTTTTTAGAAAAATCCCAAAAATGGTAAAAACATAAATCAAAAGAGATTTCAAAATTAAAATTCACAAACCCACTAAATCTTTTCAGGAAAAGTGAACTACGACTTGTTTGATCCTAAATAGCAGGTACGTAGGCA
Organism: Laguncularia racemosa; assembly: GCA_037954665.1. Taxonomy (NCBI): domain Eukaryota; kingdom Viridiplantae; phylum Streptophyta; class Magnoliopsida; order Myrtales; family Combretaceae; genus Laguncularia; species Laguncularia racemosa. The sequence goes on along the minus strand of JBBMOL010002413.1, from coordinate 8,716 downwards.
CCCATTTGGGTCAACCCATAAAATGAAATAAAAAAAATCATTTTTTTCAAATAATTCATTCAAGAACATAATAAAAAGCAACAGAAACAAAATAAAAGACATTTCTAGATAGAGATAATTTTAGGAGATTAGGTGGTAACTGTAAAGTTTTAATAGGTTAGCCTCCGAACTTAGAAACTCTGGTTTTCCTTTTCCTCTTTTCACCAAAAACGAGAAGAGGAAATCACGATGACTAGTGGTCCAAATTAAGACTAATCCACTCCTTTAGTCTTAATTCAATCTTTCCCAACAACAGTTGGGTGGCGACTCCAAAATTAAACGAAGTTCCTAACTCAAGTCGAGGATCTATATTAGATGAGCATAGGGTCTAGTCTATATCGAATTAGGAATGGAAAAATTCAAAAATTAGACTCGACAATAAGAACAACAAAAAGGAATAAAGAGAGAGGAAAAAGGGAAGGAAACTTCAGTAGAAACTCACCTCTAACCTCACCTCTACCAGATGAGTAGAAAAGTAATTCCATAGATCTAAGGAAAATATCCTTGCTATAGCCTTCTTCACCTCTCCCCTCTCCTAAGGGCTAAGAATGCCTTCAACTAGGTCAACCCAACTTGATTTGCCCTAGGTTACCTAAGCCACCAATGGTAATGGCACCCTAGAGGAAGTGGACTTGAGTGTCCTTTGTGGGTCATTACTCCCCCAACAAACCTCACAACCTTGTAGGTTATCATGGCGTCTCTTTTGCCAATGCTCGACTATAACACCATCCTCTCCACTTGAGCCAATGAGCCTTACTTCAATGTCACTTAGGATGGCAATCACTTTCTTTACCTAAATGAACTTCAGCCTAAGTTTTTCACTTTGATTGGGAGCTCGCTATGATCACTTGGAATTTATAGCCAACGCTTTTCCCTTTCCTATAGCAGTAGAGGCTAGCTTTGAAACATGCGAGGGCTATTGACCCATGATGATGATTCTTCCAATAATAGCTTTCTTTGGTAGAGGAGCTCCCAACCCAACTTTCTTCTCCTATGCCTCTTTCTTGCCTAGATTAGTTTATCATGCTATAAGGTTAGAGAGGCACATTGGTTTGATCAAAGCCATTTCTACAAAATAAATAGGAGGTTAGCTTAATTAAACAAAAGCCTTATCGAGGAAAACTTTATAAAGGGAACCAAGCCTTTGAGCTATAGTCCATAAGTTTCCCTCAAGTTAACCCCATCCCGAACATTAACCCTTACCTTCACTTTAAACATATTTAGCCTCATTCCGACCCTCTAGGTGTCCACTTGATTACTAGCCTCATCATCTAACCTTTTGAGCATCTCCATCCCAATTCCTCAAAATGCTCTCATTTAGCCCGAGGCATCAAATGGTTTCCTATTCTCCTTAAGGGCTTAGAGGAGGATCTTAAAGTGACATTTGTCAAATAGTATTAGTTTGGTAGGCTTAACTCGTATTGAGTTTATTCAACAAATCTAAATTTCTAGTACCTAAGGCATTTCAACCACCACGAACTACTCCTTCCAATCATGCACTAAGGAAACTAGCCCATTCATTAACATCACCCTAAGGTGACTAGACAAATGGAACCAACTTGAGACAGCCTGGATCACTTCACTCCATAAGAGAACCAAAATAACTAATGAGTCAACCCCATCCCATATGACTCATAGAGAGCCTTGATTGCTACTAACAATGTATATGCATTTGGAACAAGTTGACATGAGTTGACATGGTGGTAATTAAAAAAGTCTCTCTAGAAGTCGTTAAAGGGCAACCACAACCCAAACTCTACAAACCTCTAAAACACACAAAACTGATTGTCTACCATCAAAGTGACACGTTCATGCTTGCAAGTAGGTCAAACAACCAAACCCTTTGAGAGAGACACACAGTACATTGCCACCGCATTAGCATCATTTTCACAAAGCTATGCTCTTAGCCCCATCAAATTCCAACTTGGATGTGGAGGGTTCATTGTGGATAGGGTTGATGAGTCTCCATTCTTCCCTATCGTCAACATAAATATGCAAGGCCAATTCTCCACAAACCTCTTCACTACCGTCTTCTTCAAATGATCAAAGAATTTCACTATTCACGTCTTCAACTTGTGGTACTGGCATCGAGGGTCAACTTGAAGGCCTTGCCTCATCCATTGCTACACCTAAAGGAGAGATTATCCCTTGAACAAAATCCAAAAAAGTGTGTGAAGAAGAAGAGCCTGACATACCTAAAGGGTTGATCCAAGAAAGAAAATGGAAAGGGGGAGGATTTCTTAAGACAAGCAAGTACAATGCAAAGGTTAGAAAGAGTTGAAGAAGAATTCAAGAAGCAAAGGTTGCGATAATAGGGAAAATGACATTTTGGTGCCTTATATAGGCAACTACTAAAGACATGTGCATTTTTTGAGAGCGCTTGAGATTGTGCCACATGTTACACTTCTAAAATAAAGGATTGAGATCGTTTGGCTCCTACGGCTACTATAAACACCATCTTGCCACATGCCCATTAAATGCATGGATTCACATGCATGCATGAGATTTGAAATTAATAGTTGAAAAGACAAAAGTGTGCCTAATAGGTTTCCTCTCCTTCATTAGGCTCGGCATTCATTAGCCACAGCTTGCCAATACACACATAGCTCAAACAAGAAAAATTGGGGTCTAGTGCCCTAATTAATCTAATAGAGTACTTGTAACTCAAAATGGTCATTCCTCAACCTTGCTCAACCCACATGAAGTAACCTAATGGGATAGGTAGCTTGGTAGAGAGCTCTAACATGAGTGCTCTGAAGGCCAAGACTAGCCAAAACCTTCCCTATGTTGGATTAATGCCTTTTGGCCAAAGAATAACTCAGTTAACACATTTGGACATCCTCTAGAAAAACAATAAGACATGGTCTCTACTCTCATTAGGGGAGGCACAAGTGTTATAGGTCCGAATCAACTTAAGGTCTAAGGCCCACTTTATTTGAGCACAACCACAAATAGAAAAGCATCTAAGCTAATCAAAATAAGTTAAAAAAATAATTAAACTTTTTTGAAGAATTCGCTTTAATAGATATTTCTTATTATAAACAGAATGTTTTTAGGAAAATTTATTTACCTGAAATATAACATCCTCATCACACTATAAAAGGGAGATCTCTTCAACTAGGTGAATCATCTAATACTCCCTACACCCTTTGATTGTCATATCATCGTGCTGCTTATATAACTTAAGCACTGGAGTCTAAGCATCGAAGACATTTCTAACACCCCGATAGTTTACATTTGTTCATCTTGCAAGTTGAAATTCGCAAACTTGAAAGTTCGATCCAACCTAAGACCACTTTGAGGCAATAAGCAATCAACATGAAGTATATGGATTCTATAGATATTTCATATGGTATATTCAATAATAAAATGAAAAGTTAAAAATTGGACAGAAGTATAATAAAAATAGTGATGGTATAAGATTCTAATCACTATGTGATTAGAATGGAATCAAAACAGTAAAATGGAAATTAAATAGTAAATTTGGAAAAAAAAAATCAACGGCTTATTAGCAGTTGAAAATATAAAGACTAGTGTTTAGTATGATATTTTTCTGGAAGTATAATCGTGTGCGGTGGATCTCGCAAAAAAAATAATAAATAAAATAAATAAATAAAGAATAATTACCAATATTGTGAGAAAGGATAAAATAAAGCAATAAAAAACGAGAACACTGTGAAAATAATAATACTATTAAGACATACCTTTGTTAAAAATAAGAATCATAATTACTTTTGAAAAGCATCGATTTAGTGTTTGTTGAAAAATTTATTCCTCGGAACCGTTGGAGAATGCGTTTAGATAATAATAAGAAAACGGTTTAAAATTACCGATGGCCGTCTAAATTGCCAAGGTCAAAGTTGTGGTGCTTGGGCAGGATACGCTCGGTCAAAGAATAGCACGGCACTCCACAGTCAACATCCAAAAGGCTGTCAAAGACAATTTTTTTTTCAACTACCCCTTACCAACCAAAGCCACAAGCTCATCATTTACGAGCGGTAATCACAATTATAGATTGGTTAAATATTTTTTAAAATTATTATTTCTTAAAAATAATAATAACCCCTAACCTAAAGATAAAGTTATTAGTTTTAAATATAAATTGATACATATTATTATTTATCCCATACTGTGTATGAATTATGCTTTAAGGCATATTTAATACTATTAAAAATAATTATTTAATTTTAAAGATCATAACAATCAATGCTTTTAAAATATATATATATATAGCAGAAGAAGGATATTCTTCTAATGCTCCTTCATCTTAAGAAGAAGAAGGGATTTAATTAAATGATATTAAATCATCTTCTGAAGAAGGAATCAATGTCATAACTAAGGAAGAAGAATAATTTCTTCTAAAGTTAGATTCAATGATAGATAATGAGAAATTAAGATGGTTAGAAAATTCTAAACCAACATCTTCAATTTCTAATAATTTAACCTATAATTTAAATGATGTTCACAATAGGAGAAAGTCCAGGAGTCATAAACCAATATTTGGACAGGATGGATGTCTATGTACATTTGTTTGGTTTATATCCGAAAAACCAGGTCATTACCCATAATATACCAATATGCACATAATATAACATGGTTTTGTCAAACGGTTGCTCATAGTGAGCAGGTTCATAACATTTTTGGAAAAGATTAAATAAATTGCAAAAACAAATACCTCCATAGGCGGCAGAGCCAAGGATAGTGGGGTTTGTTCTTAATTAAACAAATAAATTAAAAACATTAATTTCATTGAACATTAAAGAGCATATATAGACATGAAAGAAAGAAAGAAAACATTTTTTTAATCCAAAAGGCATTACATTCCATTCATACTATCCAAAAGGTACAATGAATACTGTTTTATACCATTAGATTCTTTTATTTAGATTTGCCAAAATCTAGATTTCATGTCAAACTTGGAGAATACTTTAGCATTATGTATTCTACCAAGTAGGTCTTTTTTATTAGGTATTGGATACCTAATCCATTTTACTACATTATTAAGAGGTTTATAATTAATAACTAACTTAGGTACACCTCTTTCTAATTCTACATTTTTGTTAACGTAAAAAGCCAAACAACTCCAAGGTGACTTGGATTTGCGCATTAGCTTTTTAGCTAACAAATCATTGATTTCATTCTAGCAATGCCTTAGGACATTGCTGTTCATTTGTGAAGGTCTTGCCTTTGTTGGAATATTTTTTTCATTAAAATTACTTTCGTAAGGTAAACCAACATCTTCAATTTCTAATAATTTAACCTATAATTTAAATGATGTTCTCAATAAGAGAAAGTCCAGGAGTCATAAAACAATTACGGTAGATGATCTTCACAATGAAATCAAAATTCAGAAAAAAGAAATCAAAGAATTAAAAATTGATGCAAGAAAAATTACAACAAGAATTCTTTGAATTCAAAACCAAAAATGCAACAGAATATTCAGATGATTCTGAATATGAAAGTTCAAATAATGAAAAATCTGGAAAGGAGGTCAATCCAGATTATTTAATGCAACTAGTAGAAATCACTACTAGGAAATGGGTAATTAATATCACAATTAGGATAAATAATGAATTTGTCCTAAAAACTACTACGCTATTTGATATAGGAGCAGATTTAAATTGCATTAGAGAATGATTAATTCCAACAAAATATTTTGAAAAAACCACCCAATCTCTAAGTTCTGCATTCGGTAACAAATTACGCATTAATTTAAAATTACCTAATGCTGAAGTTGTTAAAGATAATGTTTCCTATAAAACTGCTTTCATTTTAGTAAAAAAATTAAAGCAGAATGTAATCTTAGGAACACCCTTTTATCAACCTAATTCAACCTTTCAAGGTTAACAATGAAGGAATTGAAACAAATTATCTCAAAAGAAAAATCTACTTTAATTTTGTTTCAAAACCACAAACCAAAATGATAAATGAGCTCAAATAGAACTCAATTTCTGAGTTAAACTGTTTAATTAAAGCCAAGGAGAACCAGTTATCCTTCTTATATAATGATTTGAATCTTCACAGTATATATATATACCTTAATAATGCCCCTTTAAACATAAAATGTAAATTTTTAGTCTTACTTTTGTATTTATTTACATTTATTATTGTTATGAATTGACAAATTTTCCTCATACTTTGTTACAGACAATTTTCCTTCCTATTTTGCACATACGTTTTCTTATTTTAAGGGAATAATATATTTCCTAAACAATTATAAAGAGAAATTAACAAGCACTAACAATTACAAATTCACAAAGCCATTATTCCACTCCCATTCTTATTATATACTCTAACGAACCAAAACATTATATTGTTAAAGAAGTTTTGTATATGAAATGTAAATAGAAAGTGAAGTATATATATATTTTTTCTTCATCACATTTTGACATTCAAAGTATAAATTCAAATATTACAATTTTTCTATGCTTTCATATTTTATATCATTTGTTCCTAATATCCTTATGTTCATTATCAATTTACTTAAGCCGCCTCCCTATAATTCATCTTCCACGGTTTTTTCAAGGTGTAAAAAGTTGTAATATAAGAGCAAACTTCAAGAACATAGAAAGTGGATCTTATAGAGTTTTCATTTGTTATTTTCTATGCAAGCAACACATGTATATGATTCAATTGAGTAGTTGTATTATGCTATATATTATTATATCACTATATTTATTTTTTAACATACGTATTACGAATATGTAATTAATAGTGGATATATGTGTGCTTTTATATACAAGTTATTAGAAAAGTCTTCATAATCAGAGTGAATGTTCAAAAATGTAACGTAATTCAATGGAGCACTCTTTCCTTTGATCATTTTACTTCACAAAATAAAATTTAGTGGAGCACTAACTACTATTATTTTATCCCAATGATTGGTTTTATTCGTTGGAATTTGATTCTATAAAATTCAACTTATTTTTGAAACTCTTTATAAGGAAAAAAATTAGTTTTATAAATTGAACTTTTGAATCAACATTTTTTTCAAATCCGACAACTTTTGACGCTTTTAAAGTTGACTAGTATTATTTCTAGATGATTTCTGGTCTTTGGCTTCCAAATTTAATTGTTTTTTTTTTTCCATTGATTTTACTGATTTATCTACTTTTGATGATCATATTGCCCTATCACTTAAACTCCTATCTTATTTGTGTCACGTTCTCTTCGAGCTCCTGGGCTCCTGCTTAAAAATAGTAGATTGATTTTATACTATCCTATTTTATAAAACAAACAAATGAGACGTTCGATTGATTGAGCTTAATTTATCGAAAAGGTAAAACAGTGGCCAAAAATCTTATGTAGTATGTGGTATATATGATATCTTTTTTCAGTGCATATCCCACATGTATAGTTGATAAAATATATGTCCATATTCTTTATTTCCTTAAATATAAAGAACCAAATTAATAAATTAAATTAGATTACAAAGTATTTTCCTTCAAATATTCAGCAAGTCATAGCCTTTTTTACTTAAAGTAAAAAAAAAAAAAAAAAAAAAAATCCTAATTTGACTTTTTTGAACTTTATGTATTGGGTTCTTCATTAAATCTGTGCCAAATTGATGTGAGGAATATTGAATTATCTACACAATTTTCACTATTTATTTAACAATGAAATGAAAACGCAAAGATAAATTAAAATTTAAAAAAATTAAAAAAAAACAAATAATGATCGAAAACATAATGTTATGTATGTCATATAAAATATCAAATTTGTCATGCAATTGAAAAGACATCAAAGTAAAAAATATGAAGTTTAGTAATTTTAACAATTAAATAAAAAATTTAATAGTTACTGATTAATATAATATTTTTAAAAATATATTTTAAAATATATAAAGAACGAAATCTCACAATTCTCTAAGTAAGAATAATTTAAAAGAGAAGATTTATATTCTAAAGTAAAGCATGATAATATATATCTTTTTATTATACCTTTCAAGAAAATTTTATTAAAACAAGATGCAAATTAGAATCTATAAAATCTTATCTCGATAAACTAGATCATAAGTGTGAAAAATGGATTACAAAAAACAAAAGAGAGAGAGGAAAGCCAGCACATGATTCAATGACAAGAGGGAGTGCAATAATGCCGTAGCTACACTACGACCATTCAAGGCGCATCCAGATGGGGGATCTTTTGGCGGCGTCCTCTTGTTATTAAACTCATAAGAAAACCCCAAATCTTTGTCTTCTAGGGAATAAATTATCATTTTAAAACGGGCCCTACGACAAGGATGTCATCGATTTGTGTTAGATTCTCCCCATATTGTTATCCTTTCTTTCCCTTCTTTTTTTTTTCCACACGCAATCTCGTGTAGAGTTGTCAACAATTATGCCGTCCACCAAAGTTTGGATATTCCGATCCGAGGATCCCCCATCGGCGACCCCCTCCCCAGCCGCCCGCTTCAGCTCTCCCCCGTTTTTTTGAACTCCTCACGCGGGACCGACCATAATTTTCATGGTGCATTTTTTTACATCCTCAGTGCAAAAGTCCCATTGGGGTCCCTTTTCAATTTTCCACCAATTTTGAATACATCAAAAAAACTTAGCAATGGTGGGTTTGGGACTCCATTGAGGAAAGGCAATTAATGGCACACCACAGCAAGGTCTCCAGCATTTAATTCCACCCACAATGTGTAAGAAACAAGCAATAGATGGATGGACCAAAA
>JBBMOL010002412.1:0-24829 GCA_037954665.1 Laguncularia racemosa | reverse complement strand
GGTAAGCTGAATAAGCGTCATGCCAAATGGATGGAATTCATAGAATCCTTTCCATATGTGATCCAATATAAGCAAGGTAAAAAGAATATTATGGCAGATGCATTATCTAGAAGGTATGCTCTAATCTCTACTCTTTCAACGAAGTTGTTAGGATTTGAGCATTTGAAGGAGTTGTATGCACATGATAGTGATTTCTCTAATGTTTATAATGCTTGTGAGCATGTTGCATTCCGTGATTTCTATAAGCATGAGGGATAACTTTTTAAAGGAAGGAAATTGTGTATGCCTAATAGTTCAATTAGGGAATTGCTTGTTCGTGAAGCTCATAGTGGAGGTCTTATGGGACATTTTGGCATTGATAAAACTTTAAGCATCTTGCATGAACACTTCTTTTGGCCTAATATGCGTAAGAGTGTTAAGAAAATCTGTTCTAGTTGCATTTCATGTAGACAAGCTAAATCTAGAACTCAACCCCATGGATTATACATGCCCTTGCTAGTAGCTTCACATCCTTGGGTTGACATTTCTATGGATTTTTTTTTGGGTCTACCTAGGACTAGAAAAGGCTGAGATTCAATTTTTGTAGTTGTGGATCATTTTTCCAAAATGGCTCATTTCATTCCATGTCATAAAACTGATGATGCTGTGCATATGGTTGATTTGTTCTTTCATGATATTGTGCATTTACATGGCATTCCTAAGACCATTGTGTCCGATCGGGATGTTAAATTTTTAAGCCACTTCTGGTGAGTGCTTTGGTCCAAACTTAGTACTAAATTGTTGTTTTCTACTACTTCACACCCTTAAACAGATGGGCAAACTGAAGTAGTAAACAGGACTCTTGGAACCTTGTTACGTGCTTTGATTGGAAGGAATATTAAAACTTGGGAAGATAATCTGCCTTTCGTTGAATTTGCATATAATAGGAGTGTGCAATTTTCTCCTTTTGAAATTGTGTATGGTTTTAATCCGCTAACTCTTAGGGATCTTTTGTCTGTTCCTTTGAGTGAAATTGTTAATACAGATGGACATAAAAAGGTAGAAATGGCTAAATCCATTCATGACAAAGCAAGACAAAAGATAGAGAGGCGAAATGAGCAAATTGCATCTCAAGTTAACAAAGGAAGGCGCATGGTGTCATTAGAACCAGGAGATTGGGTTTGGGTTCATATGCGCAAGGAAATCAAAATTAGATGCTCGTGGAGACGGGCCTTTACAAGTTGTTGCGAAGATCAATGACAATGCATACCGCATTGATCTACCTCGTGAGTATGGTATTTCAACTAATTTTAATGTTTTTGATTTATCTCTCTTTGATATTGATGCAGGATCTGATTCGAGGACGAATCCTTTCGAAGGGAGGGGAAATGATACAAATGGTACTCCACATGCTACTAATGTTCAAGAAAGTGACTTGGAGAATCATCTTGGAGATTTTAGCAGACCAATCACCAAGGCCCATACTAAAAGACTAAAGGAACAACTTCAATTATTTGTGCAAAAATGGGTTGATAATGGGCTATGCAAGCTTAGAGATTTTAAAGAGCCCAAGTTCATTAATTTAGTTGGGCTAAAAGATTAGCTTTGGATTCAGCCCATCTCATTTCTAGCCATCCAAGTAATGTCTAGATTCATTGAACCTTAGAACAACTCCCAATAAATTTGAGCAGTTTTTTTCCGACCAGGTGGGAGTTACAAGAGTTAATTAGTGACACCACCTTGATTGTCTAGGTTCAATGTACTTTTGATGAAAAAAACTCTGTAAATAGGGCTGTTTAGTTTTGTTTTAAGCATCATGTAAGTTGTATTGAGTTTCCAGATTGGAATATAAGAGAGTTTGTTTTCTTGTGTTTTTATGCATAAGGTGTTGAGTTGAATGCAATTGAGTTCATCTTTTGTATTTCAATTTTTAATCCCTATTTCTATTGTTCTTGAATACTTTGATCTTAGGTTCAAGGGGTAATTTTCAATTATAACTTGAGTTCTTTTCACAAACGTGTTCTTGGGTAATTGAACAGTCCGTTCTGATTACTTTGGCGAGAATCAAATTCTGATTTAATTGGTAACGAGTTCTAAGAAACAATTTGGGTCTTGGGGTTCCGCATCACACCATATCTTCAAATATTGCAAGCATACACCTCTAGAAGGTGGCAGGGGCATTACACAAGCCGAAAGGCATTCGCCTATAAGCAAACGTGCCAAATGGACATGTGAATGTCGTTTTCTCTTGATCCTCAGGTGCGATGGGAATCTGGAAATAACCCGACATTCCATCCAAGAAGCAATAATAAGAATGTCCTGCCAATCGTTCTAGCATTTGATCTATGAATGGGAGAGGGAAGTGATCCTTTATGGTCGCATCATTGAGTTTGTGGTAATCAATACAAACTCTTCAACCTATGACCGTTCTCATGGGAATGAGCTCATTTTTCTCATTGGGTACAACGGTCATGCTTCCTTTCTTTGCAACTACTTGAACTAGACTCACCCATGTGCTATAAGAAATAGGATAAATCATTCCAGCATCAAGTAGTTTAATCACTTCCTTCTTCACCACATCTCTCATATTTGGATTCAGTCTGCGTTGAGGTTGAATCACTGATTTAGCACTATCTTCCAAGAGAATTTTGTGAGTACAAAATGATGGACTAATCCCTTTTATGCGAGCCATCTTCCATGCAATAGCCTTCTTATGTTGACCAAGAACATTCAGCAATTTATCCTTCTGGGTCAAACTCAAGTCTAAGGCTACAATCACAGGCAATTTAGAGTCTTACTCAAAGAAGGCATATTGGAGATAGTCAAGCAACTGCTTTAACTCCAAGACAGGGGGTTCTTTAGTGGAGGGCTTGGCTTTTTGAATAGTAAAGCGATTTAACTCTTCAAAACTTCCCTCCTTCTTCAACTCAAGTCTTCCATCAAGACTGAAAATCATCTCTTTAATGGATGCACCCACAGATTCTCCTTGATCCCCATTTGTCAAACAAATTGCTAAAGCATCATTGCATAAAAGTTCTTGCATTGACTCTGAAATAGGTAGATCATGATAATCCACTACAAAACAAGTATCATCATGTTGCAAACTATGCTTAAGAACATCCGGCATCTTCACTATGACTTCCTCATTTCCCACTCGCAACACCAATTTCCCCTCTCCCATATCTATGATAGCTCTTGCAGTAGCCAGAAATGGTCTCCCAAGAATCAATAGGATCTCTACATCCGCTTCCATATCTAAGATGACGAAATCTGTTGGGAAAATGAAGTCTTGAACTTTTACTAGCACATCCTCAACCACTCCTCTTGGAAACTTAACTGATCTATCTGCCAATTGCAAGCTCATTTGGGTTGGCTTTAGTTCCTCAAGTCCCAGCTTCTTGAAGAGTTGATATGGCATGAGATTAATACTAGCCCCGAGATCAGCTAGGGCCTTCTCCTCAGTTAGGTTACCGATTAAACACGGGATGGTGAAGCTCCCAGGGTCCCTAAGCTTCTTTGGAAGTTTGTTTTGAATAACTACCGAGCATTCTCCTCCTAAAGTTACTGAAGAAAACTCTTCCAATTTTCTCTTGTTCGATAATAATTCTTTCAGAAACTTTGCATATCTAGGCATTTGAGTCAATTCCTTAACCAATGGAAGGTTAATATGCAATTGTTTAAAAACTTCCAAAAATCTACCATATTGCTCATCCACCTTATCTTTCTTCAATCATGCAGGGTATGGAATGGGAGGTTTATATTCTGAAATCGGCTTGGATGATGATGACTTCTTCTCAACTAACTTCTCTGGCTGCTCTCCTTCATCATTTTTAGTCGATTGTTTCTCCTTTGAGTTGGATGCCTCACCTCTTCCTACTTGATTCTTAGATTGAAGTTCTTTACCGCTTTTTCAGGGTTATTGCTTTCACATGCTCGCGAGAATTTGTCTCTGTATTTCCTAGTAATGAACCCTGAGGTCTCTCTAAAAGTAATTTAGCAATTTGTCCAACCTGAGTCTCAAGATTGTGGATTGAGGCGCTATGGTTTCTTAGAGTAGTGTCTTGATTCTTTAAAATCATGTCTAATGATTTTTGTCTGTCTTTAAAATCTTTTACCAACTTTGCTAGGATGTCCTCAACTGATGATTGTGGTTTAGAACTCTGACCAGGTGGTCTTTGATAACCAAGGGGAGGATTGGGATTGCCTTTATGAAAATTGTTGTTGTTACTCCATGAAAAATTTAGGTGATTTCTCCAGGCTGGATTATATGTGTTACTATAAGGATTATTCTGAGGCCGGATCTGATTTCCCAAATAATCCACTTGTTTAACACCTAATTCATCACCAAAGGAGGGCTCAACTGCGGATACTTGCTGCTTTGAAAGTGACAATCCATCAATCTTTCTAGACAACGCCTCTACTTTTGACATGATTGTAGTGGCCACGTATATATCAATAACTCCTGCCGGTCTTTTATCTCTACTCCTAGAATGTGACCATTCAAAATTATTCATAGCCAGATTCTCAAAGAGAGTTAAGCTTTCTTCAGGAGTTTGATGATTAATCGTGCCTCTAGCTGCAGCATTTACCATTTGTCTAGTTTGATAATTGAGACCGTTGTAGAAAATCCAAACTTACATCCACTCTAGAATACCATGATGAAGGCATCTCCTTAATGATTCCTTGAAACGTTCCTAAGTCTCATAAAGTGTTTCCGACTCTTGTTGATGATAGGACTGGATGTCAGCTCTGAGTTTGGCTATCTTTGTAGGTGGAAAGAACTTGTCCATAAACTTTGTAACCAACTCTTCCCAGGTGGTCATGGAGCTTTTCGATAAAGAATTTAACCATTGCTTAGCTCTTCCTCTTAAAGAAAATGGGGAAGAGTTTAAGACGAACCACATCTTCACTCCCTCCATTAAATTTGAAAGTGTCGCATATCTCCAGGAAGGATTGAATATGAGAGTTTGGATCCTCATCCTCAAGACCATCAAATTGGGCATATTGTTGAACCATTTGCATAACGGCTGGTTTAATCTCAAAATTGTTTAGCCACTACCCTAAGTCGAACAATGCTAGAGCTAACACCATCCAACTTTGGCCTGGCAAACTCAGCATTGGTTCTCCTAAGCTCAACCACTGGATTTAGCTCATGAGGAGGGTCATCTTGTGGGTCAGCCATTTCTTCTATCACCAGCTCTTCCTTAACCCTTGTTGATGAAGATTCGGACGGGTGCTTGTCACTTTTGCGCAATTGAGTAAGGATTCTATCAGGCTCTAGATCAAAATCAGCAAGGCCCTTGGATCGGCTCCTAATCATGCACTACAAGAGCAAAAATCAAACAATCAGTAGTACCCAAATTCAAAGTAAACAAAGAAGGAAAAGTAACAAAAGTAAAACAAGTGGCTAGATTAATAAGTAATAAGTGTTCCTAATATTAGCGGTGCCTCCTCCCCAGCAATGGCACTAAAAACTTGATCGTTGCCAACCGTAGTTTTAATATTTATAATGCCTATTCCTAATTCTAACTACGTTGCAATAGGCAAGTGTACCTACCGTGGACGTAATATAGTGTTAAGTGCAAGGTCGTCCCATAGAGAGAAGATTACTAATTACTAGTACTAGCTCCTTCCCTATTATCTAACCGTCAAATTAAGATAAAGTGTATTGATAAGTCGCAAAATACCCTTATCTAGAGTAATGAAATTGTGCTTTATTGTTGAATTTTCAGATGATTTGTTGAAGAAAATGATGCTTAATGGAATGAATGTTAATTTCAAGATTTTCTAGAGTATTTTGGAGCCAAGGGAAGGAGTTCTGAAGAGTCGGATCAAGTTTGGAAGGAATTGGATACAATACATGTGAAGTAAAGAATTCTGGAAAGTACACAAGCGAGATACACGCCCATGTACTTTGCTTGTGTATACTGAAGTGGATGTTTAGAAAGTACACGAGTGAGATACACGCCCATGTACTTTGCTTGTGTATACTGAAGTGGATGTCTGGAAAGTACACGAGCAAAGTACACGCCCATGTACTTTGCTTGTGTATCTAAGTTTTGCTATTGTGCAACGATGTTTCAAATACACGACCAATGTACACTCCCATGTACTTGCTCGTGTATATTCACATAAGGACACTTGGAAGAAAGCATGAGATACACGAACGAGATACGCTACTCGTGTATCCACTCGTGTATGTATCCAACCTGGGTACATGTATAAATAGACCGTTAGTTGCCCTAGAAACGAAGTTCCGAATTTTGTACTTGCTCTGACACACATAGCAGCAGGGGAAAGAAGATTCTGTCAGTTCAAAAGGAGGTTGAAGACCCACGAAGGAGAAGATTCCATCTTTAAGGGCTGTAACTATGAATTCTAATTATTCTTCCCGTAATTGTATTTCTTTTGTCCAATTTATGGAAGAGTAGACTCTAAATCTAGATTTTATTCAAAACTTCTCTGTCATGTGATGAAGATTCGGTTTTTAATACGAAGTTGTTGACTTTCTTATGATTAATTGCATGCCCTTCAATTGTTTCTTAGATTCATAGATCCGGAATATGAATTTATGTATGATATCATACTAGTTAATTGAGAAATTGCTCTTATGATTAGATTTAATGCAATTAATGAGACTTGATTGTTCTTCGAGAGATAGGAAACAAGAGTCTTCTATTTACATCGATTATTTTTGTGCGAATTCACGTACTTTATGCAATTCTAGGTTGCTATTAAATAAGGAGAGATCCTATTTGATAAATCTAGGATTAGATAGGTTAATATACTTGAGAAAGTAGTTAACTTGACTAGGGAATTCGACAGTATAAGAAGTCAACTACGCCAATCCTCATAAATCTAATGAATTACATGATAGAGAAGGAGTAGAATAAGATCTAGGTTGCTTTTGCCAATTGATAAATCTTCAGAACCATTGTTGTTAATGAGTTATTAGTTTTAAGATTAGATTAATTATGTTTCATCCAACATATTTAAGTGTCGGTTAGATAATAGGAATGGAGTTAGTACTAGTAGTTGGTGTATCTCTAAGGGACGACCTTGTGCTTACTTGCTATATTACGCTACGATAGGTCCGCTTGCCTATTGCTTCGTAGTAAGATTAAGAACAAGAATTATAAATATTAAAACTACGATTAGCAACGATCAAGTTTTTGGCGCCGTTGCCGGGGATACGCCAATATTAGAAACACTTTTTACTTATTAATCTAACCAATTTATTTATTTCTTATTTACTTATTTATTATTTTTTTTTCCTTTTTTTTCCTGAGAATTTGGAGCTCATAATTGATTTGTATTACGTTTACAGTGCATGACCAGAAGTCGCTCTAAGGAACTTGCTGTTTTTAATCCTAAGCCAGAGAAAATTGTTCGTCGTTATCAGAAAAAGCAACACTCGATGGAGTCAACATCATTTGGTATTCAAGGAGAATCACCGAAAAAAGAAATGGCTGATCAATTCAATAATCAAGCTCAAGAGCTGAATCAAGGAAATGTTGTTGTGGATCCCCCGAATCATCAACTGGTTGATAACAGAGATGGCCGAGTTAATGAGCCACCTAGAACCAATTCTGATTTTACCAGGCCAAACTTGATAGGCGTCAGCTCTAGCATAGTCCGTCCTCGAGTGGAGGCAAATAATTTGAACTTAAGCCTGTCGTGATTCAGATGGTGCAGCAATATACTCAATTTGATGGTTTACAGGATGAAGATCCAAATGCGCATATCCAACTCTTTCTGGAGATATGCGATACCTTCAAATTTAATGGAGTTAGTGATGATGCGATCTACCTCAAGCTCTTCCCATTCTCTTTGAAGGGAAAGGATAAGCAGTGGCTGAATTCTTTACCGAGGAACTCCATTACTACATGGCAAGGTCTGATTAAGAAGTTTATGGACAAATTCTTCCCTCCTTCAAAGACCGCTAAACTTCGAGCTGAGATTCAATCTTATCATCAGTATGACATGGAGACTTTGTATGAAACCTGGGAGAGATTCAAGGACTCAATGCGGAAATGCCCACACCATGGGATCCCAAAGTGGCTTCAAGTTCAGATATTTTATAATGGGTTGAACTATCAAACGAGACAAACAGTAGATGCCGCAGCTGGTGGCACCTTGAACCATAAAACTCCTGAAGAAAGTTTGACTCTTTTTGAAGACATGGCCGCGAATAATTATGAATGGTCACATGGTAGGGGTAGAGAAAAGAAGGTGGCAGGCATTCTTGAAGTGGATGTGGCTACTTCTATCATGTCCAAAGTTGAGGCTTTATCTAGAAAGATCGATGGATTGGCTGTCTCATAACATCAGTTGGCTATTGTGGAATCCTCAGGTGGTGAAGAAGGACAAACAGAACAAGTGGATTATTTGGGAAACCTAATTCGGCCCCAGAACAATCCATACAGCAATACTTATAACCCAGGATGGAGAAATCACCCAAATTTTTCTTGGAGTAACAACAATAATATTCAAAAGGGCAATCCGAATCCTCCACCAGGTTAGCAAAGGCCAATGGTCCAGATTTCCAAACCTCCAATTGAAGATCTACTCACAAAATTCATCAAGGATTCAGAAGTCCTTAGATTTGATTCTGAAAAATCAAGACTCGGCTTTGAGGAATCATGAGCCATCAATACATAATCTTGAAAACTAGGTCGGTTAGATAGCTAAGCTTCTGTCAGAGAGATCTCAAGGTTCATTACCGGGAAACACGGAAACCGACCCTAGAGAACACGTTAAAGCTATCACATTACGAAGTGGTAAGGAACTACAACTAAAGGTTCAAGAAGAAGAGAGTCAGGTGACTGAACCAGCAAAAGAACAAGTAGCTCTCAAAGAAGGGGGAAAGCATTCAGAAAAATCACCTAAGGAGAAATCATCACCTCCATTAATCCCAGAATACAAGCCCAATGTTCCTTATCCAACACGACTCAAGAAGGACAGAACAGATGGGCACTATGGCAGATTTTTAGAGATATTCAAGCAATTGCATATCAACCTTCCACTGGTTGAGGCATTATCACAAATGCCACGATATGCAAAATTTTTGAAAGAGTTGCTATCAAACAAAAGGAAGCTTGAAGAGTTCTCCACTGTAACTTTAGGAGGAGAATGCTCTACGGTAATTCAGAACAAACTCCCAAAGAAGTTAAAAGATCCTGGGAGCTTTACCATCCCTTGCCAGATAGGGAATTTATCTAAAGAACGAGCATTGGCTGATTTAGGAGCCAGCATTAATTTGATGCCATACAAGATGTTCCAAAAATTGGGTATTGGAGAGCCGAAACCGACAAAAATGAGTCTTCAATTAGCCGATCGATCAGTCAAATTCCCGAGAGGTGTAGTTGAACATGTATTAATGAAGGTGCAAGACTTCATCTTCCCAGTAGATTTCGTCATCCTTGACATGGAAGCAGATGTGGAGGTCCCTCTTATATTGGGGAGGCCATTTTTGGTTACTGCTAGAGCCATAATTGATGTTGGGGATGGGAAGTTAGTGTTGAGAATGGGAAATGAAGAGGTCATAGTGAAAATGCCTGACGTCCTTAAACAAAGCCTGCACCATGATGATACATGCTATGCAATCGACTGCCTTGACTTCATAGTTTCAGATTCATTGTAAGACCTATCAATTGGTGATGCATTAGAATTGTGTTTGATGAATGGGAAGAAAGAGCAACATGAAAATATGGTGATTAGAGCAGTTGTCAATCAGCTTAATAATAATCCTGAGTTGAGAGAAGAAAGAAGCTTTGAAGGTATGAATAGATCCACTATTCAGAGATCGAAACCTTCAATTGAGGAACCACCTGAGCTAGAATTGAAACAACTGCCAGACTACCTTCAATATGTATTTTTGGAAGAAGATTCTAAACTTCCAGTCTTAATTGCATCAAATCTGGATCGAGATCAGCAGGAAAGGTTATTGCATGTCCTGGGGCAACACAAGAAAGGAATTGCATGGAAAATTGCAGATATAAAGGGGATTAGCCCATCATTTTGTACACACAAAATTTTGATGGAAGATTGTGTCAAGTTAGTGGTACAACCGCAGTGCCGACTTAATCCAAATATGAGAGATGTTGTAAAAAAGGAAGTCATCAAATTGCTTGATGCAGGAATGATCTACCCAATTTCTGATAGCTCATGGGTGAGCCCCACTCAACTAGTTCCGAAGAAAGGCGGTATGACAGTGGTACCGAATGAAAAAAATGAATTCATCCCGATGAGAACTGTCACTGGATGGAGAGTTTGTATATATTACCGCAAGCTAAATGATGTAACTCGAAAGGATCATTTTCCTCTTCCATTTATGGACCAAATGCTTGAAAGGTTAGCTGGTCATGCATATTACTGTTTCCTCGATGGGATGTCTGGATATTTCCAGATTCCTATCGCACCTGAACACCCGGAAAAAGGCATGTTCAAGGTGAATGGTCAAAGGCTCAAGCATTACTTTGGGGACCAAACAGTTTTTGAAGAAAAGGAGGAGCTAAACCTCATTCTCCTCTCCATTTGAGCTCCAACGGTTCATTACGTCGAGCTAATGACGTTAAACAACAGCGCTTCTTGGGAGGCAACCCATGTTACTTAGGTAAGTTTTCTTCTTTATTTATTTATTTATTTATTTTCATCATCCATTGTTTTGGAGTAACTTTTGCAGGACAGCAAGATACAGAGGGGCTAACCAAGTTTGGATTCTATAAAAGTCATCTTAATAGAGCTTCTTTTAAGCTCTAAGTGTGGGAAATTTAGGATGGGAGACCTCTTCAAGGGAATGCAAGATGAAGTGTTGACAGGTGTGTACTTTGATATGCACAACCGGGTACACTAGTGGTGTATCCGGTTTTTTCACACATTCTAGAGGGTCTCTAATTTAATTTTGCAATACAATAGGGGAATACGTCATGGCGTGCCCTCCCTTGCACTTCAAAATATGCTCATTGAGTAAATATCAGAGATACACGAATAAGGTACACGCTCGTGTACCTGGTCGTGTATCTAAACCACAGAATGCTTCCCCTATATACACGAATAAGGTACACGCTCGTGTACCTGGTCGTGTATTTAACTCACAGAATGCACAATTCGATACACGAATAAGGTACATGCTCGTGTACTTTGTCGTGTAACTGACCCACAGAACACCCCCTCTATATACACGAATAAGGTACACGCTCATGTACCTGGTCGTATATTTGACTCACAGAATATTCCCTCTATATACACGAACAAGGTACACGCTCGTGTACCTGGTCGTGTATTTAAACCACAGAAGGCTCTCCCACGATACACGAACAAGATACACGCTCGTGTACCTGGTCGTGTATCTAACCCACAGAATGATCTTCCACGATACACGAACAGGGTACACGCTCGTGTATCTAACCCACAGAAAGGAATCCATAGTACACGACCGTGTACTTAGTCGTGTAACTAATTTTTCTGCTCGTACTATAAAAGGACTCCTCACTTCACTCTGCCATTTACACGACCCATTCTCATTCGTGTATTTCACTCACTCACTCTCACTCTACTCCTCCATATGGTGATTGTTCCTTTCACATTACAAACTTCTTCCGCTTCAAGGATTCATGGTAAGTAGGTTCTCTCTTCTTCTTCTTCAATACTTATTGCAATACGGTTGCTGCTCGGTTTTCTTTTACGACCACCATACATGCTTGCATCTATGATGATTGTATGATGAGTGATTTCTCATTTTGGAAGTCGATTGTTGATAGATATGTAGACATTTTGAACTCACGTGAATGCATGTATGTTTGATGTCATGAGTGGCTGCCAAACAAGAGAATCAATAGTTAAGGTTTGAACGTGAATGTTTAGGACTTTGACTTTGTGGGTTTCTAGAACAATGTTGTTGTGTTTCTTTTCTGATCTTTTTCTTAGAAACCAAAGCATGAGGCCATTTTTCTTAGGATCACTAAACTATCGCACCTAGCTTCTTAGAATCAAGATTCGAACTTTATCGTTTTGATGATGCTTTGGGTGTGTTGTAGTTACATTTTTGGCCTTTAGGAAGGCAGGTTGATAATATACTAAAGCCACAAGACCTGATTTTGAGTGTTCCTATGGTAATTTGTGCATGTATTAGATGGGCAGATACACAACTAAGTACATGGTCGTGTACCTTGGTCGTGTATCTCAATTATGCTATCTTCCTCCTTGTTTCGGAAACCCAATGCAAGTCCTATCATTTTCTTTGTGTAATTAATGAACCTAACCTATTTTGAGACCATTGTGATTGCTCCAGATGGTCACAAAGACTTGTGCAGTTAAACCAAAGTTTAATAAGAAGAAGAAGAAGACCACCCCTGCTAAGAGGAAGCGGGATGGTGCTAGTTCATCCTCCGCTCCACCTCCCCGAAGAGTTGCGGAGGAGCCATGGAGCAAGAAGCGGTTTGAAATTCTATCACGGAAACCGTTTGGTGCACACCAATACTTGGATTGGGGCATGCTAGAAGGGTATAGACTAGTTCAACCAATGAAGGAGACCCTTGCCACCAGCCCATGGGAGGTCTTGTTTACCATACAAGAACCAGCATATTGGGATGTTACTCTTGAGTTCCTATCCACTATGCAGATACAGAAGACAGAAATTGAAAAAGGATGGGACAACTCTTTTAGTTTTGAAGTGTATGGGCATCGGCATAACTGTACTATCCGCCAGTTCTGTTCTCTCATGGGCTTCTACACTGAAGCTTTTACCTGGACATCTGAGTTTAGGACTTACATTGCCATTGGCCTTCCAACGTAAACAATCAGGTATGCTGGGAGGAGTTGATCGGAAATCCGACTCAAGAGTACTTTCCATCCATCTCCAAGGCCTCTCTAATTAAAGATGACTGCCTTAAAGTTTGTCATTAGCTCTTGACAAACACAATTGGAGCCCGAAAGAGCAGTAAGGGAGTTGTCAATAACTTCGAAATCTTCTATCTTTACAGCATCTCCCACGGATATCAAATTAATATCGGGTTGGAGTTGGCCTTTTATCTATGGAGACAGGCACATGACTCTCGTTCTAAGGGGATTTATTGTGGCAGCTTCATCACTCATTTGCTGAAGAGCATAGACATTTTCCAAGACCCTGGGCCAGAGGCCGCCAAGTACAATCAGGAAAGAATCTCTGATGGGCCATTTGCCAAGTGGGGAATGAAAAAAACCACAAGAACTTCCTGCACTTCTAGCAGGCCGCCTCCTTCTGCACATTCCTCCAAAGCTGCTCCCTCTTCGTCTTCACCTGGTGAGTCTTCTATTCCTACATCAGAGTGGGTGCTTGACCGCTTGGCATCCATTGAGAAGACCCAAGGTGAGATGAAAGTGCAACTACAAGGGATGCAAAAGAAACAAAAAAAAAATTAGGAAATTTGTAGTTCACGCCTTCCAGTTGCTGGCTAAGTGCTTCCCAATGGGGAAAGCTAGTTTGCCCACTTATGCCTCTTCCCCTGAAGCTGAAGAGGAAGTTGAGGTCAGCGGCGATAAAGACAAGGAAAAGGAAGGAGAAAGTGAAGAGGAAACTGAGGAAACCATTGAGGAAGTGGAACCAGCCACTGCCAAGGGTGAGGAAAGTGAGGATGAAACAGATGATGAAGATGATTAAGATGAGGAAACCAGTTCTGAAGAATGAATGACTTCAAGTTACCTATTTTATTCTGCATATTCGAGATGCTCTTTCTATTGAGCTAGACTCTTTCTTGTTGGATGACTGTAATAATGACTGATATCTATTTACTCTTTTACCTTTTATTTTTGTTGTGTTGAACTTTGCTGCTCTAAGTGCTATCTTGCAAATGCAACTGGTCCCATGACCTTCCTTGGCGAACTTCATCGATATAGATGATCGACATTCTGCTAGCTATGCAATTCGTCCATCACCTGTTTAATCCCGGGAAGTCTCAGTTCCTTTTCTTTTTATTTTATTTTATTTTTTTTATCTCTTTATTTCTCATTACGTTCTTGAATGATAAAGACATTGGGGACAATGTCTCAATCTAAGTGTGGGGAAGGGGATACTAAAGAAATTTGATAAGGGTTGTGCTGAATTGTATGAGTCATTCAAAAATTTCCCCTAATTTTTGTTTTTCTCTTTGTGCTTGATAATTGAATTTTGAAATCATGATTGCAAATTACATAGTATTGTAGCATTTAGTGAATGAATTCCTCTAAAAGAGTATTGTGCATTTCACCTTTGTCTTCCTTGGAACATTGATACTTAGTCAAAGTTATGGGATAAAATCATTGTGAAACTCAAAGATCTTGAGAGCCATATAATCTTTCACGAAAGGGCAAATGAAATGATTCTCTTGGTGATCCTTCTTAGAAGATTTCTTTAAAGTAATAATTTAATGAAAGCATGTTATACTTGAAAAATAAAGGATTGGTTAGTATGGGCAGGCTTTGGTCCCTCAGAAGAGTGAAGTTTGACTCCGCTACTAACTAGTCAAAATAATAAGTTAAGGTAATAGAGGTTCGATGGGGTCCCTTTAAAACCTGGTCACCTAAGGTCGTTTGGCCTGGGATCGGCCGACCGAGGAAATTACCGCAACAAAATGAAATACCAGCAAAGCCAAAAGTTGAGAGGGTCTTGTAACTCGAGTAATTAAGCCCATAGGAACGCCCTCAATTGAGGGGATAACGTTTGTTAACTTAGGTGATGAGCCTAGGATTATCGGCTGAAAACTCGTTACATGGGTTGCAAGATTCCCAAAAAAAAAAAAAAAAAGGGATGAAACCAGTGTGAACTATTACAAAGAATAAAATCTTTGAATAGATCAACCAAAAAGGAGGAGGAATCCAGGGGAAACATAGATGCAATGTATTTTCATTATTGATTGCTTCACTAAGAGAGATAATTGAGAAGATATTAGACTTTTTAATGGTGGTTGAAATGTACCACGTTTTCTTTTGCTTTGATTGATCTTGTGTCTAATTTTGATCATGAAATCCATTGTTAAAATGATAAGGGTAAAGATTGGTCTACTCTGATTAATCCTAGAAATCTGACTAAAGTATCTTTGTTACAATACTTTCATGATAAGGTGAGAAGCACACTCATTAGATTGAGGGATTGCATTGAGCTTTAAAGATTAAAATTCATAAATGCTAATATCTGAGTAGTTCTATTTGGTAACAACAATCATGATTAATGAGAAGTTTGATCAATGTTTTGTTTTGCTTGAGGATAAGCAAAGACTTAAGTGTGGGGAAGTTTGATAAGTCGCAAAATACCCTTATCTAGAGTAATGAAATTGTGCTTTATTGTTGAATTTTTAGATGATTTTTTGAAGAAAATGATGCTTAATGGAATGAATGTTAATTTTAGGATTTTCCAGATTATTTTGGAGCCAAGGGAAGGAGTTTTGAAGAGTCGGATCAAGTTTGGAAGGAATTGGATACAATACATGTGAAGTAAAGAATTCGGGAAAGTACAAAAGCGAGATACACGCCCATGTACTTTGCTTGTGTATACTGAAGTGGATGTCTGGAAAGTACACGACTGAGATACACGCCCATGTACTTTGCTTGTGTATACTGAAGTGGATGTCTGGAAAGTACACGAGCAAAGTACACGCCCATGTACTTTGCTTGTGTATCTAAGTTTTGCTACTGTGCAACGATGTTTCAAATACACGACCAATGTACACTCCCATGTACTTGCTCGTGTATATTCACATAAGGACACTTGGAAGAAAGCATGAGATACACAAACGAGATACGCTACTCATGTATCCACTCGTGTATGTATCCAGCCCGAGTACATGTATAAATAGACCGTTAGTTGCCTAGAAATGAAGTTCCGAATTTTGTACTTGCTCTGACACACATAGCAGCAGGGGAAAGAAGATTCTGTCAGTTCAAAAGGAGGTTGAAGACCCACAAAGGAGAAGATTCCATCTTTAAGGGCTGTAACTATGAATTCTAATTATTCTTCCCGTAATTGTATTTCTTTTGTCCAATTTATGGAAGAGTAAACTCTAAATCTAGATTTTATTCAAAACTTCTCTGTCATGTGTTGAAGATTCGATTTTTAATACGAAGTTGTTGACTTTCTTATGATTAATTGCATGCCCTTCAATTGTTTCTTAGATTCATAGATCCGGAATATGAATTTATGTATGATATCATACTGGTTAATTGAGAAATTGCTCTTATGATTAGATTTAATGCAATTAATGAGACTTGATTGTTCTTCTAGAGATAGGAAACAAGAGTCTTCTGTTTACATCAATTATTTTTATGCGAATTCACGTACTTTATGCAATTCTAGGTTGCTATTAAATAAGGAGAGATCCTATTTGATAAATCTAGGATTAGATAGGTTAATATACTTGAGAAAGTAGTTAACTTGACTAGGGAATTCG
Source organism: Laguncularia racemosa (assembly GCA_037954665.1). Taxonomy (NCBI): domain Eukaryota; kingdom Viridiplantae; phylum Streptophyta; class Magnoliopsida; order Myrtales; family Combretaceae; genus Laguncularia; species Laguncularia racemosa. Next base: position 8,450 of record JBBMOL010002412.1, on the reverse strand, counting down.
ACAGTATAAGAAGTCAACTACGCCAATCCTCATAAATATAATGAATTACATGATAGAGAAGGATAGAATAAGATCTAGGTTGCTTTTGCCAATTGATAAATCTTCAGAACCATTATTGTTAGTGAGTTATTAGTTTTAAGATTAGATTAATTAAGTTTCATCTAACATATTTAAGCATCGGTTAGATAATAGGAACGGAGTTAGTACTAGTAGTTGGTGTATCTCTAAGGGACGACCTTGTGCTTACTCGCTATATTACGCTACGATAGGTGCGCTTGCCTATTGCTTCATAGTAAGATTAAGAAGAAGAATTATAAATATTAAAACTACGATTAGCAACGATCATGTATTAAAGACTAAAAATAGTTAACAATCTAAAATTTTAACTAAAACTACTTCAACAACACAAGATTTAATTCGATAACAAAGCAACCTAGATCTCATTACATACCTATATTGTCACATCAATCATTAGAAGCTAAGGATTAATTTTTCTGAGTTCTTAAGCTGTTAAGTTCCAAGAAGCAAGATAATTACTTTCTCAAGTATATTAACTTATCTAATCTTAGATTTATCAATTAAGATCACTCCTCAATCAATAGCAATCTAGAACCGCATGAAGCCTATGAACCCTAATTGAATATGTTCAACAGAAGGTTTTTGATATTCCATCTCTAGAAACATGAGCAAATCTCATCTAAAACATAGGTCTAATCATAAAAGCGATTTCTTAATCAACTCAAATGATATTAAGCATAAACTCATATTCCGGATATATGAATCTAAGATAAATATGAAGCACATGTAATGGAACAAAAGAACATCAATAAAACTTCAATTAAATCATATCTTCATCATATGACAAAATAGTTCAAATGAGATCTTGGTCTACGGTTTACTCTTCCATAAATCTAAAAATTATAGAACAAATACATGAAGAGAAACTAGAGTTCATGATTACAACCCGGATAGAGTGAATCTTAAATGCCTTGCTTGAATGTCCTTGGATTGTGGAGTAGAAAACTAAGGAAAAAGATATGAAAATGAAGAGAAAATGATGTCTAAAACCCTAGCTCTGCCATCCCCTCCCCTTTTTCATATGTATACATGTAAATATATAGGTGCTAGGGTTGGAGGAGAGAGAGAAAAAAAAAGTCAGAGGAAGTAGGTCGTGGCTCCATACGCACCTCACCACGTCCCGTGGCAAGGGGCGTGGTGGTCTCGGGTCATCCTTTGAAGTTGGCGCGCCCCCATATCAGGGGCGTGGTGGCTTTGTCTTTCACTTCTAGTCCCATACGCCCCCTACCATGCCCCGTAGCAAGGGACATGGTAGCTTCTGTTCCTGATTTCTCTTCCATACACCCTTAATATGGGGGTGTGGTGGTGGTCTAATTCATACGCCCCTAATATGGGGGCAGCAGGTAGGGGAGATGCTCTTCTTCCTTTCTCTTTGTTGTTTTCTTCTTAATTTCTTTCAATGATCTTCATTACACCTAAAAGCAACATATTCCTTGATTAAGCATCAATTTCGGATGATTTTTTATTAATTATCAACTTAAAAGAGCTTAAAATCTTCCAAGAATTTGGAGTTTTATGGCAATTATCAGTAATGATCCTTGTAACTAAGTGATGATCAATAAACATAAGTTTTAAATAATAGAGTATAAGATATGATCTTTAGAGGAATTAAGCACTTGATCTATAAGATAGTGAGACATGAAGAGAGTGGGAAAGATATGAGACGTTTACTTATTTATTTATTTATTTTCTTATATTATTACTTTACTTACATTCTTTTAATTGTTAAGTTATATATATGAGTAGAACTTATGTGCAGTGGTATATGTGTATATACTTACACACTATGACACTTACCATAACTGATAGCAACTTAAGTAGATCTAGTTATCTCTTCTTAAACAAAATGCCTCTAAGAAGAATCACTGGATCAAGAGCTGGAAGGGGTGCTAGACATGATAACCCTAATGAGGAGGAAGTTTAGAATCTATAGCCATAAGTAGAAAGGGGTCAGATGGTTGAAGAGGCTGTTTAATTGCTGCATACTATGAACCACTTGGTGGGATTACTAGCGCAACAACACCAAGCCCTTAATGTCCCTCAGTATAGGAATGTCAATGAACCCATTAGCTTTGATAGGTTCATTAGAGTAGTTGAAGAATTTAACCTTAAAGTGGATGAGCCAAATACTAGAAGATAAGAAGGTAAATTATGTTGCATACATGCTGATGATGTGCTTCAAAACCAATTGCAATTACATAATGCTAATTGAAGTAACAATTAAATAAAGTCCATGAAAATGGTGTGATTCTAATTGCCATGTGACCCCCAATTGCATGAAACAAGAACAAAACGAAACTCCAAATTCTTACCAAATATGACGCACTAGTAGAATTAGGGAAAACTTGCAATTTAATGATATTACTCACAACAAATCTAAGCCACCACTTACCACAACCCTAGGAGAAGTTGATAAGAGTGTCTTATGAAATAGAAAAGCCTCCTTTCACGTAAACAAGCTGTAAAAAATATGTCCAAAAGTCTCTTTTGTTGCCTTTCTTACAAGTATTTATACTTGTCCTAAAATATGGAAAATAACACAAATAAAATAGTTGCATCTAGGTTACACATGGCGCTGGTTCCTATGGTGTTCTCCTCGGTTCATAAACAAAACACAAGAAGACTGGTTTCTCCTTGGTCTAAACATTTGTATGTGGTTTGCTCGCCATCTTGTAATACCAATAAATATACCTGATTAACTACAAAACAAGTATATAATGAAAATGAAGACACTAGGTTAATGTCTTGGAGTTTCAATTGTTCACAAAGTGTTCTCAATGCCAAGTTCTGTAGTCCTCTGGTTCTCGTTCTGTTATAGGTCTCGTAGATGTGTTGGTTTCATTCCCATCATCTCTTCGGGCCTATGAAAGATTTGCCTTCAAATCTAATGGGTCCATTGTTGTAGATGAGAATTTCTGAAAGTCACTTGGATTGAAAATTTTGGTCTACAAATATTTATTGTCCTGAAGTTGTGGCTACCCTAATGATGGGAATCTACCTTACAATCCCGATAGTTAGGGAACCTAATTTGGATGTATGATCCAAATTGCTCACATTAACCCATTTCCTTATCTAATAATGTTTGAATTGTATTATAGCAAGTACAATAATCAGTCTTTACAGGATGCCAAATAATCTACACTATTGATCAAATTGGGAACACCATTGGACTCACATCCAATGGCCCGCGATGAATTCAATTGACTTGAAGAACCAGCTCTTTGAAGACCATCTTTGTATTTGTTATTTTATCTTTGAACCGGTCACACTGTAATCATTTTTGGGATATTTTTTATTTGCATGTATTTGGTTGAATTAGGATCGACCACATTAGTTGCATAGGCGTAAATCTTTAGACATTTTAACCCTAAACAAAGCAAGTATAAATACTTGTTAAGTAGGGTTTGTAAGGGACTTTTGAACATTTCACAAATCTGAAATTTTGTGTTGTGGAAAGCTTCCCCCTTTCATGTCCCATACTCTTATCAATTTAATCCTTGAAATTATGACAAGTGTCTTAAGGATTATTGTGAGTAACATCAAGGTTTCTTAAGTTGTTTTCAATTGTTGCTAGTGTGTTATATCTAGTGTAAGATTGGAGTTGTTACTTGTTCTTGAACATGCCATTTAGGGTTCCAATTTTCAATTTAGGGTCACGCCTCAATTGATTGGAATTGGTCCTTATTTGTGCTATCTTTTATATATATTACAATTACAAGTGAAGTTTATCTTCATTTCCGTGGAAGCCCCCTGAGTTTTAGGGATTTTGGTGAGTTTGTTGAAATCACACATCTTGTGGTTTGTTGTATGATTCTTCATTTGTTATTGTTTAATTAAAATCAACAAGTGAAGCACATAATCTTTTTGGTATCAGAGCATAGGTTGTGAGAAGGGATTTTGTGTAATTGTGATTTCGGAAGAATTAGGGTTCTTGAGTTTAGCATCTTGATCCGAATTGTAATGTGGAAATTGAGTTATTTGATTGTGTTGTTGAGGTGTTATACTTGTTGATTGTAGTTGTAGATGTGGAGTACTTGTCATATTCCTTATCTCCTTGAGTTGGCCATGAGTGATTAAGGGGAAGTGATCATTGTGATCATTTGAGGGAAGTGAAATTTGAAGCCTAGAAGAGTGTGATTTTGAATTATGTAGAGGATTTCGGAAATTGAGTAGTGTGTTTGCAATTCTTAGATTGCATTGTGTGGGAAAAAGGAAATCATTTGAATTCAAACGTCCATTAACTTGAAGTAGTTATTGAGTAGCATTAAGGAGTGTTGTTTGAATTTGAATTGTCTTACCTTTTATGAGAAAGTTACATTTAATGGAGTTATTTGAATTGTTGTTTGCTGCCTTTGATTATGAATTGCAGTGTGAGTTGTAACGTGAAGTGTTGTAGTAAGGAAGTGTTGTTGTTGTTGTTTGAAGAGTTGCACCGTATGTGTATGTAGTGTAAGTGGTGGTGTAAATTGTTATGTGTGTAGTGGTGATTGAAGGCTTACACCGTGAATGTGTGTGGTATGCGTGGCAATGTGGATTTAAAGGATTGTATGTGGTGTAAGGTGTTGCACATTAATACTAAGTGTGAGTGTGAAACCGTGAACAAGAAAGGGAAGTAAGTAGTGAAATTTGAATTTAAAAACAAGCATTTAAGTGTGAAGGTTACTGAGACTCATTACTTAAACACTTGCTTAGTTGAATTTAATATCTTAACTACTTGGAAGTGTTTATTTGTGCATCATTTATTTGACTATACTTGAATGTCAAGAAGTATTTATTGTTTTGGGTGATTTGTTACATCGTGGGTGTACAAGCGTGTGTGTGTGTTGTTATCTAAAAGTGCTATTGTAACGTGGTGTTGTAAAGGGAGTGTGTTGCAAATTGTGAGATTATACTTCAACAAATCACATCTACAAGCATGTCAAATGACAATGTAAATGGGGGGATTGGCAATGAGGCCAATAGCCAGGTTGGTGGAGGACAGGGTTATCATACTGCAAGTAGAAGAACCTTGGAAGAACAACTTTAGGACCTTGCTAGCATTGTTGCTACACTAGCAATAAGGATTGATAGGATGACAATGCCACAACCACCAGTGGCAAATCCTCAAGCACCACCAAGAGTAGCTCCACAAAACATCCAGACAGAGGGAGCAGTAGGAGGAGGAAACGTGGGAAGAAGAATGGGAGGAGATCATCATCCCTATAGGGAGGAGAGGGATGATAACTTTGGGGTCAATCCTGACCCAAACAGGGATTTCAAGCCACTTAGGGGCTTAAAGTATGTGAAGCGACAGATGCTTTCCTTTAATGGTAGAGGTTCAGCAAATGACTATCTAGACTGGGAGGATAAGGTTGAGGGCCTTTTCGAATGTTATGAGATAGATGATAACACCCAAGTTCAACTTGCTGCTGTTGAATTCATAGGGTATGCCGCTTTGTGGTGGAAAAATTTGGTGATCAGCAGGCGAAAGGATGGAGAGGCTGAAATTCATGCCTGGAGAGATATGAAAAGGGTTTTGAGGAAGTGGTTCATTATTGAACATTATAGGCAGGAACTATTTATGCGTCATCAAAAGGAGGCAAAACAGTAGATGATTTTGTGTAGGAATTTGAAACCCTGATGATTAGATGTGGGTTAATAGAGCCTTAAGAGAAAACCCTAGCACGCTTTGTATCTGGGTTAAAATATGAGATTGCATGTGTAGTTAAGCTACAAAGATACAGTACACCTGATGAAGCTATCTAATTAGCCTTGAAAGTGGAAAGGTAGAGGCGATCTAATCTATTTAGGGTTACTAGTAGTAGGCCCAATGCTACTACTAGGCCTATAGGAGCTGATGGTTAGTCAGGTGGACCAAAGGGAGTAGGTGAACCTGTTAGGGTAGTGGACAGAGTTACCCCCAACACAAATAGAGAGAAAATGACTTCTAGGAATGATGCGAAATCCAACTAATTGAGTTGTGAGACCCAACAACAAACAATCAATATCTTGAACCGCCTAAACTTCCAATTTTGGATAAAAAAAAATTACTGACCCGTTGTCTAAGGAGACAAGAATTGGTAATATGTATATAATAAGAAGAAAGAAAAAAAAAATAAATTATTGACTCGTTGCCTATAAGAGACAAGAACCAATAATATAAACCGAGCTTGAACCCATAAGATGAAAACCCCGGCTACTTGTTCAAAAAGAACAGATACGAGAAATGACTCTTCAATTGAAAAATTCGTCCATGCTCCTCAACACAACTTTTGACGCCCTATTTATAGAGTTCCAAGGCTAATTAATAAGAAAAAAAAAAAAAACCATCCACATTCCCATTAACAACCCACTACCAAAGAAAATTAAATGTGCTCTTAACTACATTAATAACTATTTTGTGATGTAAGCAATGACCTCAATTATCTTCTAAAATCCCTAATTACTGCCTTAACAAATTGATACGAACCACGCCAATGTGTGACGAAACCCAATACCAATATGTTCGGAATTGCTACCCAAGATGCCAAACAAACGAGTGGAAACCGCAACCCATTGCCTATAAGTGAGACAAGAACCTGGGTATATTATGTAGACACCACAATCGGGATGAAAGATCGATTGATAAGTCGGGATGAACGCCATAGAAGAAAATCCGATAAGTTCTAGAGTAGTTCTTTAAAGAAACAAGAGAGGAATTCTCTCAAAAGTGTTTTCAAACTTGTATGTTGTATATTCTATATTGTATCTAAACCCTAGGAACTTTAAATTAGGGTTTACAATTCGTAACAATAAAGGCCCAAAACGACATAACATCATTAAGTTGAGTAAAAATAACAAAACAATGACTTAAAGGCCGGCGGCCTTAGAGCCGGCGTTGGAGATATACACGATCGTGTACTTCTAGTCGTGTATCTTTCTATGGAAATTCTTGACACCATACACGGTCGTGCCTTTGAACCGTGTATGATTCTATGTAACCTCCAGACTCCTACACGGCCGTGCCTTGTAAAGACACGCCCTCTTCAACCCGTATCCGTTATGACTTGTACAAGAGCAAGGGCATTCCTATGGTTGTTCCAATCCTTTCCAACTTCATGATTGCTCCAATCCTTTCCGGCTTCGTGGACATCCTTTATCAACCCGTTAAGTGCTTCCTTGAATCGTTTTGCTCGAGTTCTTGTGATCGGTCCAGGTGGCACTTCAAGAGGATCCACATTCCATCTTCTAGCTTGGATCCCATCATGGCTCTCATCATTCCCCTCCTCTTGAAAAGGATTTGTCCTCAAATCATCGCCTGCATCAAAAGGACTCAAATCAGTAACATTAAATATTGCACTTACTTGATACTCACCTGGTAAATCTATCTTGTATGCATTATCATTGATGCGCTCAAGAATTTGAAATGTTCCATCGCCTCTGAGAAGTAGTTTAGATCAACACTGCACAGGAAACCGCTCTTTGCGCATGTGAACCCAAACCCAGTCTCTAGGTTCAAAGACACCTTGTCGACGACCCTTATTGGCTTGTTTCACATACTGCTCTATTCTTCGCTCAATGTTTAGCCTTGCCTTCTCATGGATCTGTTTAATAAATTCTGCTTTCTTCTTGCCATCTAGATTAACATACTCAGAAATAGGCAGAGGTGATAAATCTAAAGGAGTTAGTTGATAAGTCGCAAAATACCCTTATGTAGAGTAATGAAATTGTGCTTTATTATTGAATTTTTAGATGATTTGTTGAAGAAAAGGATGCTTAATGGAATGAATGTTAATTTCAGGATCTTCTAGAGTATTTTGGAGCGAGTTTTGAAGAGTCGGATCAAGTTTGGAAGGAATTGGATACAATACATGTGAAGAAAAGAATTCTGGAAAGTACACAAGCGAGATACACACCCATGTAGTTTGCTTGTGTATACTGAAGTGGATGTCTAGAAAGTACACGCCCATGCACTTTGCTTGTGTATCTAAGTTTTGCTGCTGTTCAACGATGTTTCAAATACACGACCAATGTACACTCCCATGTACTTGCTCGTGTATATTCACATAAGGACACTTGGAAGCAAGCATGAGATACACTACTTGTGTATCCGCTCGTATATGTATCCAACCCAAGTACATGTATAAATAGACCGTTAGTTTACCTTAGAAAGAAGGTTACGAATTTTGTACTTGCTCCGACTCTCATAACAGGAGGGGAAAGAAGATTCTGTCAATTCCAAAGGAGATTGAAGACCCACGAAGAAGAAGATTCTATCTTTAAGGGTTGTGACTATGAATTTTATTTATTCTTCCAGTAATTGTATTTCGTTTGTCCAGTTTATGGAGGAGTAGACTCTAAATCTAAATTTTATTCGAAACTTCTCTGTCATATGATGAAGATTTGGTTTTTAA
>JBBMOL010002411.1:0-24837 GCA_037954665.1 Laguncularia racemosa | reverse complement strand
ACAGCAAGGAAGAGTGCATAAAAAACCAATGTTCCTAAAAACTGTCCATAAACATGTAATTGAAGTTACCATATTGGGGAGTGCTTCAACCCTTCCCTTTCTCATTTTTTACTTAACATATATATATACAACCACATAAGACACCTCATTAACTTTAATGTTATAGAAGATAACAAACATGAAACTGTTTAGTCAAAACATCCCATATTTACATCAACAATACACTACAAGAATTTTGATATTCGATGACATTTATTAAATGTTACTAAAAGTAAAGTAAATGTTAGAGAATATTTTTCACAACATTTGAAACTAAAGTAAATGTTGTAGAAGATTTTTCATAACGTTTATTAAACATCACTAATAAACGTCACAAAAGGTTTGTTATGCAAAGTATTTTGCAATGTTTAAAAAATAAACGTTACTAATACTATAAACATTACTAATGATATAGTAATTGTAACGTTTAAACATTACAAATAAATAATTTTTTGTAACATTTAAACATTACTAAGTATTAACAATTTGATGCCAAAAGTTTTTTAAAAAAATATATTTTTAATAATGCTTAAATGTCACGAAAAACATAATATTTAATAACGTTTAAACATTACAAAAAGTATAAATTTTTTGTAATGTTTAAACGTCACTAATAATTAATTTTTTATAACGTTTAAACATCACTAAATAATAATATTTAATAACATTTAAACGTCACAAATGACTAATATTTGATAATGTTTAAACATAACAAAAAGAGTAATATTTGGTAATATTTAAATATTACAAAAAAATTGTTATAATATAATAAATTCGTTTATACTTTTGAATGTAACAATTTAAACCTATAATAAAAGTGTATACAATTGCAAAATAATATAGGCCATAAAAGTGGACATTTGCATATACGCTTATAATTCTCCACTTTCATCAACAACTACAACTTTACAAAAGTTACAAAAGAAAACCTAAAACATATCCCAATTAATATTGTCTAAACTTTACAAAAGTTACTAGAAAAATAAACTTTATTCATTGGAGTGATTCATAGATATAGATGTTAGGATATTGATGCGGACATCGTGGAGAACACAGAAGCTTACACGGCCTAAGGGCACGACCGAGTATAATCTTACACGGGCCGTGTATAACTTACACGGGTATAGGCACGACCAACGACACGGCCGTGTGTTCCAATAGAGTTCTCACAGAATCTTACATGGCCGTGTATGAGACCATGTACTGCGCTCGCTACATGCCCAAAAAAATACACGGCTTAGAGGCACGACTGTGTACTGCGCTCACCACATGCCCAGAAACATACACGGCCTAAAGGCACGGCCGTGTATGCGACCGTGTACTGCGCTCGCCACACGCCCAGAAACATACACGGCCTAGAGGCACGGCCGTGTATGCGATAGGTTATAGACGTGTATATTATTATTTATTTCCACGTGTACGCTTAGATTTTCCCCTTTTAGATATTTTACGGGGAAGTATATATATTCCTTTATCAGACATGTTAGGGTTACGTTTTAAATCATTTTTTAATACACTCGAGAGATATTTATCTCCTTTATCGGTTGTGCGCAACCAGAGTTTGCATCAAAGAATCCTTCTTTGTTGTTGAGAAACCAATCTATATTCGGATTCGTTTCGTTACGCTTTCTTCGCTACGTCAGTTGGTATCAGAGCAAGGTAATTTCCTGCGGAGATGTCAACTAATGGTGGTGTTGATGGCGGTTGTGTTCTTGACCTTGATCGAGATGCGGAAGTCCAAGGAGTCAATCAATGGGCTCCGAGGGCAGTGGTTGAAGCCATGGAGCAGAGGCTTGGGCATGTAGAACAACGCTTGGAAGATCTGGTGGCGCGGTTCGACGCCATGGTGATGGACCACAATGGTCACAGGGTGTTGTTGGGAATCGACCGGGGGTAGCAGTTGCTCGCGGCGGCCTTATCAATGACTTTGTTGCCAGAAACCAATGGAACCGGAGAATTGGCGGAAGCTCTTCTGAGGAAGAGGATGGAATTTTGCAGAGGAGGGAACAACCACCGCGAAGGGGTGGTGTTGTTAGCGGCGGAAGATTTCATGGAATTGATGATCGGAATGAACCAGCATATGGTGGTGGATATCGACACAATCACCAAGGGTTCGACCATGCTAAAGGCGGAGACTTCCGTCTTAAGGTAGACATCCCTTCTTTTAATGGTAATTTGAATATAGAAGAGTTTTTAGAGGTCCATAGGTTCTTTGACTATATGGAAGTTCCTAAGGATAGAAGGGTGAGAATAGTTGCTTGTAGATTGAAAAGAGGGGCGTCTGCATGGTGGGATCGATTGTAGCACCATAGGCAAAGGGAAGGGCGGCAACCTATTAGGTCATGGTACCGTATGAGAAATCTGTTGCAGCGGGATTTCTTGCCACCCGATTACGAGCAAATTCTCTTCCAACAGTATCAGCGGTGCCGACAAGGGCAGAGGACGGTGCATGAATACACCGCGGAGTTTATGAGGCTAGCGGAGAGAAATGATTTAAGGGAGACTGAGGGTCAACAAGTGACACGGTTTGTAGATGGGTTGAAGCCTTAGATAAGAGATAAAAATAGTGGTGACGGTGTTCTGAACCGTGAATGAAGCCAAGAACTTGGCTCTCCGGGCAGAAATGATCATACAAGAACAGAGCGTAAGGTTTGGAGGAAGTAAAAGGAATTACACTTACGCAAGTCCTGGTAATAGTAGTAGGGCGGCTGGTGAGAGACCTAGAGGAGTGGTTGAGAAACCAACGGGGAGTATGGACAGGAAAGAAGACAAGGCGGAAGGGAAGAGACCGGTGGAGAATAGAGACACACCAAAGCAAAACAATCCATATGCCAGGCCGATATTGGGAAAATGTTATAGATGTAATCAGCCGGGACATCGATCAAATGAGTGCCCAAATCGACGTACTGTAAACATTGTCGAGAGGGAAGAGGAGGAAGAAGTGTGTTGTGAGTCAAACGGTGATGAAGAGTACTATGAGGAGGATAACGAAGTGGTGGAACCTAATTATGTAATTAGGAGGATGATGCTAGCACCGAAGCAAGAGGATAGTTCACAACGACATCAATTGTTTCGCACTAGGTGCACGATTGGTGGGAGAGTGTTTGACTTGATTATCGACAGTGGGAGCTGTGAGAACATCATCGGGAAGGAGGTCGTGAAGAAGCTCCAATTACCTACAGAGAAACATCTGAGTCCGTACACCATCGGATGGATCAAGGTAGCAGAGCGGATAGAGGTGAAAGAGAGGTATAGAGTTCCTTTCTCGATTGGCAAATATCGAGATGAAGTGTACTGCGACATCGTCGATATGGACGCTTGCCACTTATTGTTCGGGCGGCCCTTGGCAATTTGATGTAGATGCCCAACATGCCGGGAAGGAGAACAAGTATAGGTTGGAGAAGGAGGGGGTGAAGTATACACTATTGCCACTATCGGATAAATGACCTAAAATCCAAAAGGTGGAAGGGAAATCTTTTCTTACAGTCACCCAATCGGAAAGAGAGATAACTGAAGACATCAAGGAGTCCCACTTGATGCATGCCTTAGTAGTGAAGAATGCGGGAGAGGACATGATTAACGCAGAGATCCCGGAAGAAGTGAAGGAATTACTAGAGGAATTCAGAGAAGTAGTTCCTAAAGACTTACCGGAGGGGTTACCTCCATTGCGAGACATCCAGCATCACATCGACTTGATGCCTGGAGCTAGTCTTCCTAACCTCCCTCACTACCGGATGAGTCCCAAGGAAACGGAGATCTTACAGGAGAAGGTCCAGGACTTACTCGACAAAAGATTCATTCGAGATAGCTTGAGTCCCTGTGCCGTACCAACCTTACTAACGCCTAAGAAGGATGGGAGTTGGAGGATGTGCGTGAAGAGCCGAGCAATCAACAAAATCACAATTGGGTATAAATTCCCAATACCTCGCATTGAGGACATGTTGGATCGGCTGAGTGGAGCAGTGGTATTTTCCAAGATAGACCTTCGAAGCGGGTACCATCAAATTCGGGTCAGGCCTGAGGATGAGTGGAAGACTGCCTTCAAGACGAAAGAGGGGTTGTACGAATGGATGGTCATGCCATTCGGACTCAACAATGAACCAAGTACCTTCATGCGCGTGATGAATCGGGTACTTAAAACCCTTCATAGGTCGATTTGTTGTTGTATATTTTGATGACATCTTAGTATATAGCAAGACTTGGGAGGAACATCTAGTGCATTTGAAGGATGTCTTGATGGTATTGAAAGGGAACAAACTTTATGCTAATCTCAAGAAGTGTGTGTTCCTATCACTGAAGCTATTGTTCTTAGGATTCATAGTGAGTGGGGAAGGGATCACAGTGGATGAGGATAAGGTAAGGGCCATTAGGGATTGGCCCACACCCAAGACCATCACCGAGCTGAGGAGTTTCCTGGGGTTAGCGGGATTCTACAGGCGTTTTATACGACACTTTAGCACAGTAGCGGTTCCCTTAATCGAATGCTTAAAGAAAGGGCAGTTTCACTAGGACGAGGAAGCTGAGTCGGGATTCACAGTGCTTAAAGACCGACTATGTAGTGCACCGGTGCTGGCCTTACCGGACTTCGACAAATTATTCAAAGTTGACTGTGATGCCAGTGGTGTGGGTATTGGTGCAGTACTCTCTCAAGAGAAGAGGCCTGTCGTGTTCTATAGTGAGAAACTCTATGAGGCCAGGAGGAAGTGGTCCACATACAACAAGGAGTTTTACTCCGTAGTTAGAGCCTTGAGAATGTGTGAGCATTATTTGGTGGGCAAAGAATTTATACTATATTCTGATTGTGTTGCCTTGAAACATCTGAGCAATCAGACCCGCATATGCAAAGACATGCACGCCAGATGGATACAATTCTTGCAGAAGTTTCCGTTTCGTCTGATGCATAAATCTGGGGTTCAGAACAAGGTGGCCAACACGCTAAGCCGAAGGGCGGATCTACTAGTGACTTTGAGAGCTGAGATAGTGGGGTTTGAATGGTTGAAGGAGCTGTATGAAACGAATGAGGATTTTGGAGCTACTTGGAGAAAGTGCACTAATAAGGAACCTAATGACAGCTATTATATCCTAGAGGGTTATTTGATGAGGGAAAACCAACTATGTATTCCTGCATCCTCCTTGAGAGAGAAGGTGATCTGAGATCTCCATGGAGGGGGATTAGCCGGCCATTTGGGGCGGGACAAAAACACTAGCAGCAGTGGCTGCAAGATACTATTGGCCTCAGTTGCACAAGGATGTCAGTCGGATAGTGCAACGCTGCTACATCTGTCAAACATCAAAGGGCCACTCTCATAATACGGGACTATATACTCCCTTACCCATACCTGAGAATATTTGGGAAGACCTATCCATGGACTTCGTCTTAGGTTTGCCTCATACCCAACGAGGTGCTGACACTGTTTTTGTAGTTGTGGACAGGTTTTCCAAGATGGCTCACTTCATCCCATGTAAGAAGACGGCAGATGCTCAGAACGTGGCCAGATTATTCTTTAAGGAGGTGGTCCGATTACATGGGGTTCCCAAATCCATTACTTCTGATAGGGACACCCGATTCCTTAACCACTTCTGGAGAACGCTTTGGTATATGTTCAACTCGTCCCTCAACTTCAGCAGCACAACCCACCCACAAACCGAAGTGACAAACAGGACCCTTGGCAATCTGATAAGAAGTATCTGTGGAGAGAAGCCAAAGCAATGGGACCTGGCATTGTCTCAAGCAGAGTTCGCCTACAACAACTCGATCCACAGAACTACCGGTAAATCACCTTTCTCAGTAGTTTATACCAAGGTACCTTCTCACGCTCTGGACGTAGTTTCCCTACCCAAAGGTGTGGAAACCAACATAGCAGCAAAGCACCTGGCGTCAGAGATCAAAGAACAAATTGAGAAAGTGAATGAGCGCTATAAGAAAGCAGCTGATAGAAATAAGAAGAAGAAGTTGTTCGAGGTGGGAGACCCCGTGATGGTGTTCTTAAGGAAAGAATGTTTCCCTGTGGGTACATATAGCAAGTGGCAACCGAAGAAGTATGGGCCCTACAAAATAGTGGCCAAGATCAATGACAATGCCTATGTGGTTGGCCTCCCGGAAAGCATGCGAATCTCCAAGACCTTCAACGTGGTGGATTTATCTCCATTTTACGAGGATGACGAACCCCTTTATCCAGAAGAGAACTCGGGGTCGAGTTCTCCCTTGGTGGGAGAGAATGATGCGGACATCGTAAAGAACATAGAAACTTACATGGCCTAAGGGCACGGCCGTGTATAATCTTACACGAGCCGTGTATAACTTACACGGGTATAGGCACGACCAGCGACACGGCCGTGTGTTCCAGTAGAGTTCTCACAGAATCTTACACGGCCTAAAGGCACGGCAGTTTACTGCACTCGCTACATGCCCAGAAACATACACGGCCTAGAGGTACGACCGTGTACTGCGCTCGCCACATGCCCAGAAACATACACGGCCTAGAGGCATGACCGTGTATGCGACCGTATACTACCCTCGCCACACGCCCAAAAACATACACGGCCTAGAGGCACGGCCGTGTATGCGATAGGTTATAAACGTGTATATTATTATTTATTTCCACGTGTACGCTTAGATTTTCCCCTTTTAGATATTTTACGGGGAAGTATATATATTCCTTTGTCAGACATGTTAGGGTTATGTTTTAAATCATTTTTTAATACACTCAAGAGATATTTATCTTTTTTATCAGTTGTGCGCAACCAGAGTTTACATCAAAGAATCCTTCTTTGTTGTTGAGAAACCAATCCATATTCGGATTCGTTTTGTTACGCTTTCCTCGCTGCGTCAGATATAGTGATGCACCCTTACACCAAAAGATATGAGCCATGAACCAGAACATGGAACATCTCAAGATGGCAATGCACTCCAATCTAGGAATCAATACTTCCATAACCCAACAGTTAGTCCTCCAACCTAGTGATAAAATTGAAATTCACCTAAAGTTAACCAATGACACACTAATCACCAAGGTCCATTCCATACTCAAGAAAGAATTACTATCTATAAACATTTCTTCAAAAGACACCATCAAAGTGCCTTTTGTCATGCAAGAGAAGGACATTAGCTTGGTAAAAGTAGAACGTGCTAAAGCATCTAACCTAGGTAAGGAAAAAGAAGCAAGAAACTTCATCCATGCATCCAGTGCAGAAGTATTAAAGAAAGAAAAACTACATGATGAACAAAATACCATCTCCATAGAGCTAGTCAAGACACTAGAATTTAAAATTATAACTAATGGTTCTATGCCCCCAAACTACAAGAAAAGAATAGAGGGATTGTCAAAGTAAACTATGTAAAACCTACACTAACCAAAAAGCTTAAGTTTATAGATTACATGGGCATGGAGCTAAACTTAATAATAGCTAAATTTAATAAAACAACGGATTCATAAAACTCCTAGACTTAGCACTAAATAAGATTTTTCAAGATTAATAAATCAAGTGTCAATACCCTAGCAAAATTGTTACAACATAAAAAATAGGAACCATAGACATCATTAGGACCTTTTTTTTTTGCTATTGTTTTCTAAATTAGCTATGCTTTCACCTGGATAATTGCACATACAAAAGGATTATTAACCAAATAGATTTTAAAATTTTAAAATGCTAAAGGAAGAGCAGCACTTTCAATGACGGCAACGTACTCTAATGGGGCCTAGTGGAGGAAAGACTTGAGTCGTTGAAATGCTGTTCCGGTGATGATGCTTCTAAGAAATACGTTGACAAGTATGAATAAATAATATTTTTCGACCAATCTCCTCTCCAAAGACAAAAGAGATGTGAAACCTTCTACTTTTGACATGGTCATGAGAATAGTAGGGAGCAAAATAAAGAAAATCTTCAATGCAATTCTAGGGGAAAATCCTTGAATAACTAACTTGACAGTATACCTGCAAAGCATATACAATGTCAACATTACCCACAATGATATGCCTTCTTTAATTTATATGTGGCTTTTGTTTCTTTTGTATAATATAGAAAATAAGTTTTCTATACTGAAACAATGGCATACAAACTTGAATAATGAAACGTAAACTATGCATTCTTAAAAATGGAACTGCAGAAACTACCTTGCTCCTCAAAAAATGACCAGGAAGTGGATTACCCACCTTGATGTTTCCTCTTTACACTCATTTAGCATAATGAAATTTCTAGGAAGAGATTTGATAATCTATGCATGCATATGCATTCAACAAGAAATACGACTAGTTTGCAACTAAATCTTGAGAAGTTAGTCTCGTAATGCACTTAGCAAAAGGCTAACAAGTTTTCCAAGAAGCAAAAGGTTGATTCATATATGGCCTAGACAAGTAAGCAAGTCTCATCTAGATAGATCCACATATATATCTATTGAATAAACCACCTAATAATCATTTACATTACTTTTGGTCGTACAAGAAGTAATATTTAAAAGAAGCCTAAAAGATATATAAAAACATAATAAAACCTTGCATATTTAACAATATTACTCATAATGCAATTACCACAAAGATCAAGGTCCCCACGTCAGGATACATGTCATGAGTTACCATGGGTTTTGAATCAGGGAGGCAAAATCCAATTGCATGGTCATTTCCTTGAAAAGTTCTCTTATATAGTTTTCTAGTCCAATCGATAGCCACTATAGAAGTGCAATAACCTCATCTTCTTAAGAGAAGCGATGATAATTAGTTCGAGATACAGAATAATTCAACTACCAATGCAAGACTTGAAAACAAACCCCGACAACATGAGCTTACAGTGATTAGGGAAACCCATCCACAGCATCTAGTTTCTTCTACGTGAAGATTGAAAAATCAGTTTGTGTTAGCAAGATGAAACGGAAGAACTTCTCATTAAAAAGAAAAATGAAGAAAGAAGAGGGCACACATAATTTATAGGAAGAAAAATCAACATAAGAAACTCGACTACTTGATAGATGGTTTTTATTCATATTTGTTTTGGTAGTAGACAACCCAACATTGTAAGATCTTCTTCTATTCCACCAAATTGGCTAAGTTGTTTGCATTATATACAACCTAATTTATAAACAAAGGAAACTTAACTCCATGCAGTAAATTAGAACCCTATGTCAGGATAGCATTTATCTCCTATATCTTGCATCTTTAGATCCCATAAACTGAACTAAAATTTTGGTTTTAATAGTACAACAGATACCGGTAATATACTATCTTTTTTAGTAGCAATATCTTTATTTCTTTTCACCCCTAACCAAAAAAAAAAAAAAAGAAAAACCAAGAAAATTAAAAAGAAAAAAATTGAAGACAAAGTAGAAGGGCAAGAGTTGTCATACCGATCTAGTGTAACCTTACAACCTTTGGATTTGCTTGCTTCATTAAAAGCAACCCTCCACTACTCTACCTCATCCTTGCAGTTGAATTCTTGCTAGACAAACATTGCACACACATGTATAAACGTAAAATGAAATTATGTTTAGGAAAAAAACAAAACAAAAGTTATTTTACAATGTATTGTGCCAGTATTATCGAGGTGCATGCAAATTCTAAATGCAATTATTCTAGCCGATGCAATAATTGTTAACAAGGCTGACAACAGTTGAGATGTTTTATGTGCTATCTTTATAGCATTGTCAATCCCATATGATGTTTTTGAGTTCTAAATCTAGTCTGGGTCATTTTAGGTTTCACCCACTAATAAGATTGCATCCATTCTAAAATCTCAATTATTTAATGTAAAACCCGCGAACTTTAATTTCGTATAATAGTGAAATAACTAAAAGATTTTATTAAAAGCCTTAAAACAGTGTTCGAATAGAGTTGTAATAATAGAAATAAGCATATTAGAGGCAAACCATAATGAAACTTTGGATATACGATGGAATAGATAAAAAACATAGATTTAGGATTGTTATATAGGAATTTCGAGTAAATATTCGCACTTAGAATAATTAAATTAGCTTAAGTATAAAAATTCGTAATAAAATATTAAAATCTTAAATTTTATCGAAACCGTCGCGTGAGTAAAAGTATTTTAGAATTTTATTAAAACCCTAATCTAATAAAGTATTAAATAATAATAATAATAATAATAATAATATATACAATATATATATATAAGGAGACCGTAAAGGACCTATGACCGTACAAATCAAACACAGCCAAAGAAGAAAAAAAAAAAAAAGAAAAGAAAAGAGAGAAACATAGAGGAGACAGAACGCAGGGACCATATGCAGAAGACGGGAAACAAAAGGAAAAACAAAAAGGGAAACGGAACAAAAAAAATCATAACTCGCACTTATGAACTCCAATCAACGATCCGAGACCACCTACGTATTCTATACCTTGTCACTATTAAGTTTTCAATCAAAATCATTAAAGAAAAAAAAAACATCAAGGGCACTTTGGAAAAACAATACCCTAAACCTAAAACCTCAAAAACTAACAAACTACCTGTTATATTTTCCCAAAATCAAAACTCTAATCCCCTATCAAACTTCTCTAATCATCATTGAGTAATACATCTTTATTCCCAATTTGAGCCTTAACTCCAAAAACAAGCACTAGTAGAAGTGCAACCCATCAAGTTCAATCCATCAATTTAGATTTAAAAATCCCAACTCAATCTATGAAGTATGTTATTCTCACTAATTCCTCACTTAATCTACCATTTCCAGTTTGACTTTACACTTTTTCAGCAATTATTTTGAGTTTGTTATATCAACTATTGTTGTCATTATGTTTATCACTTCAAATTTTGCAATAATGTTATTTAGATATGCCAAATTAATTAGATGCAATGTTTGATACAATGATTTTTTATTTTTTTTTTGTTACTAAAAACTGTGATAATCCAAGCAAACTATTAATAGTTTGAATTTTTTGAGTTATAAATAAAATTTTGAAGACAAAGCAATTTTGCAGTAAACTTATTTCTACTATAGAAACTTATTTATGTTATTGATAAGTGATAGTTGCTTAATTATATATACATATACATATACATACATACATATATATATATATATATTAAGTGAGATTTAAAGTATTTTTCCTTATTTTGCCATGTTTTTTGTGAATTTGAATTTTAATTAAGTAATATTTTGATTTTAGGGCTTTAATGGATAATTGAATTAAAAAGGAAAAAAAAGAAATCCAATTTTACTTAATTTATAGCTAAATAGAAGAAGTTTTGAAAATTTGAAAATAAATAAAGCCTAGATATTACCATGTCCAAAATGTGTTGAATTTGAAGCATAAAACAGAGAGTTGCACGAAGGTTAGACATGACCGTGTTTATTGGTCGCATATCTCTTGGAGATAATTAATTTTAAGGCATGACTTAAACACGACCCAGACATAACCTTGTATAGGTTATGTTTACTGCAATGTTTAATTTTTCAAGTTTTTTGTGAACAAATTTGACACGACTCAAAGCATGATTGTGTTAAACAGTATGTTGCTATATAAAGGACAAGGGAGACTCAACCAGCAAAAAGAGAGAAGACAATTTATTATTTGTTCTAGGGTTTTTGAGAGACTAGAAGGCTATTTCTCTATACTTCAAGAATTTAGGGGTTTTCTTAGATTTCCTTGATAATGTATGTTTATAAATCCTTGAAGATTTTTGTTTTCGATATGATTAGTGCTTAAATTTTCTTAGTATCTAGACTTGTGGATCTTAGAATTATTATGTGATTAGATTTATTGCTATGCAATGCATTCTTAAAATGCTAGATTCATATTTTTTTTTATATTATTTAGATTAATATTTCTAGAGTATTATTCTATCTATTTATTATTATATATTAGGATTGAGAAACCTAATGTATAATTAAATCTAGCATGTTTGAAGAGAATTAATGTAATCTTAGAGATGAGTTACATAATTCTTCTAAAATTAATTAATTAGTTTAAGGGAATTTATTGTTTTTAATGTGATATTAGAAATATACTTTCATAAAGAGATTCAAATAGACATTTTTAAGATTAGGGTTAATAAGATTGAGAAACTTATTAAACTAATTTAAGAATTCTCTTGATCAATAAAATTAAGAAGGATTTGAATGAATTTTATGAATGTTACATAATAATTCCTAGGGGAAATAAAGTCTATATACTAGTTTTACCATTTTGAAGCTAATTATAGTCTATTTTGCTCTTCTTTCTTTCAATTTAATCTTAGTTCATTAATTAATATTTAGTTATAGGGTTTAGATAAATTAATCTTTATAATTTATTGATTAAATAATAGGGTGTAGGTTAGTATTAGTACTCGTAATCCCTATAGGACAATATATGTATTTAATACACTTATGATCATGGCTATATTGAATTAAAGAAGAAGATAATTCCTGATATGATAAGTTTTTTTAAGATCCTAGGGATCATTAATGAATTAAGACAATTGTAAGGTGCATTTATCAATTATTTAGTGATTGGGCAGTCATTAGATAGTGGTCTTAAGCTTATTCAAAATGATGTCGATGTTGTTGTAATGTTGGAACAACACCACTCATTAGGGGTTTATACTATAATGCATTATATTGATGTCTAGCCACTTGTTTTTAATGATGTGATGGCCCTTAGAACAAACGTGCTACCTATGACTAGTAGAGATAACACTTCAAATACAACTATGGGTGACGATTTGAATGAGCCTATGGATAGGGGTACAAATGAGATGATGAATGATCATGTCAATATGAATGAGGATGTGGGACATGGTGGGCTTAGTGGCCACATTAGCAGTAGTGATGATGACATCCACCATAATATTGATGAGTACTTGAGTGATGATGAAATTTATGATGACTCTCGCTACATGGCTCAAATTGTGTAAGGGATGATAGGACTCCCCTAATTGTTGATATCAGCAAGACTGTAGACTATAATATAATTGAATAGGATGGACCTTGAGTCGATAATGATTTGTAGAGTTTAGTTTATTCTAAGGAGAGAAAGATCCATGTAGATATGACATGCACAGTGATGATGTTGATGGTAAAGAGGCTTGCTTGATGTTATGGATGAACTTTTCTAATGTGAAAACATTTAGAGTGTGTCTAAAGGCCTTTATAGCTAAAAAACACATTAATTATCAATATGCCTTAAATAAAACAGACAAAGTCTTGATGCATTGTGTCAACAAGTGTGGGTGGCAGGTTTATGCATAAAAAATTAGTAATAAGGAGACATTGCAAGTAAAAACATTTAACCCGAATTGTAGTTGCCCTTAGAGTTTCAAAAATGCACATGTTAATTATAATTCCCTTACATGTAAGTACTTATAGGAGTTTTGTGATAATGGTTCAAGACGGAAAGTATCTACGATTCAAAAGCATGTTATGAGAGACATTAGAATTCATATGGCATATCAAGCAAAGAGAAAGGCTCCAGCTATTTTACAAGGAGATGAAGCACAACAGTATGGTCGAATATAGGATTATGCATAGATGGTCAAGACTTGTGATGTCAAAAGCCATGTTATTATTAAATGTGATGCATCAATCGAAGGTTGTACTCCTATATTTGAGAGGATTTAAATACGTTTTAATGCACAAAAAGTTAGATTTTTAGGTGCTTGTAGGCCTTTAGTCAGTTTAGACAATTACTTCCTTAAAAGGCCTTTTGATGGTCATATGCTCACAGTGGTTGGGAGAGATGGGAATGATAAAATTTTCCCACAACAGTTGCCATTGTAGAGTCAGAATGTGGTGATTCATGGCACTATTTCTGTAAAGTCCTAAAAATTTTGAAAAACTACATAAAAATTAAAGAAAATAAGTAGAATAATAAATACTTCTAGGTCGGAGTAGTAAAAGGGACAATTTCGTAATATTAAAACTTTGATAAATGTATGACAAAAATTCAAATATTACGATGCATAAATATTATTTTAATCATTTGCAAAAATAATAAGTTTTAAAAATAAAACAATTAGAAAGAACAACCTTTACAAAGAAAAGAAAATAACGAACGTAATAAATTGAATTATATGAAATATATTATCGAATAAATTTAGGAAGTGAAGTAGTTGAAAAATATTCGAATATAAATGTATAAATGGATAAATAAAAATAATCGTAAGTCCTAACTTTAATTCGAGTAAATTAAATTAAAAGAATAAAATTTTCCGAAACACAAATTTCAAACAATATTAGGTTAAATAATGAAATTAATTTTTAATTATAGATCAAGGAATTTTAAATGAAAATTTAGAGTAAATATTTATATTCGGAATAATCAAATTAACCTAGACATAAGCTTTCATAATAAAATGCTAAAAATATAAAATTTAAATATATTTTTATATGCAAATAGAATATTAAAATATGGACATTATAGTATAAAATTTAATATATAATATATAATATAATATAAATATATATATACACAGTTGTAAAAAAAAAAAAAATGAAAAGCAGATTTTTTCAAATCTGCTACAACGTCCATCCTCTCTTCCAAACACGACAGCAGCAAGTCTAATCTACTGCTACCCGTCATGTCACCTATAATCGATCCATCATTGTCCTAGCTGCCCCTATCCCTTATTTCCTCTTCCTTTCCTTCTTTCCATTCTTTTTCTTCTTCTCTTCTTCTTCCCCGATTGTGTCATCTCCACATTGTTTCCTCATCATTCGTTCCTTTCTTTTTCCTTTTCTTTCGCTTGTCTTTCCCATCCTCTACTCCCTCTTCTTCTGGTGGCTACTCTATCCAGGCGGAAGGTTTACTTCAATGAGAATGCAAATGTGAGTGAAAACATGTTATTAACGAAATTCTACTCCTAATCTTCAGATACGGTGAACGAGATGCATTTAGATCATGATGGTAGGGAAGTGAATCCACCTTTCAAAGCAACAGATCAAGAAGAGGAAATGATGGTGTTCCCAAAGGTTTTTTCTTCCTTAAACGATCAAATACGGGTAAAACAACTATATTGATGAAAAAGTTAATAAGAAAAGAGCAATTGCATCATAGAGCAACAGGGGCGCTTCCAAATGTTGGTACTCACAGTTGTAAAGGATCCACTAATGTGCTAGTTAGAGAGGAGTCCAATAATCATGTTTTACATTAGCCTTTATTACGGTCAAAGCTAAATGATCGTTAGTAGCCAAAAGCAATAACAGCAGAAGTAATGGTGACCCTAATAACAGCAGCAATGGCAACTCCGACTGTGGCAACAGCAATGGAAGCAATGACAACAACAACCCAATAGCAGTAGCAGGTTGTTGCAATGGGGAAGGAGAGAAGGGAATCCTTAGTGCTGGCCAAACAGTTGTGTCGGGATGGTGTGAGTGGTAGTGGTGACAAGGACGGTAAAATGTCCTATGAGGATGACATGATTTCATATGAGGAGCAGCTTGTTTTAGAAGCTTAAACTTCGGTAACTGTTGAAGAATTGAAGGTTGCGGTTTTGAACAAGGGGAAAGGTACAATGTAGAAGAGAGTGAGTGCTCTCCGTAAACTAATGTGCTTGTTGTCAAAATCTAAGTTCCCTCCTATAGAAGCTGCTATTGAGAATGATGTTATTGATATCAATTGTGTATGTTTGTGTTTCAAGACACGACCGTATATGGAGTCAAGCAAATCTACAGAAAAGTACACAACCAGAAGTACACGGTCGTGTATGTGGTAGGAAAGTGCACAGAACAGTACACGGCCAAAGTACACGGTCGTGTACACGACCGTGTATCCCCTGTCAGAATGTGCATAGAAACGTACAGAAAATACACGGCCAAAGTACACGGTCGTGTACACGGCCGTGTATCCCCTGCCAGAATGTGCACAGAAAAGTACAGAAAGTACACGGTCGTGTACACGGCCATGTATCCCCTGCCGGCTCTCCACGATTGTGATATTTGTGATCTTTGTAATTTAGGTAGATAGATATTGGAGATATTCTTGTTATTGACTTAGCTAATTTGTAGGAGTTAGTTTAGGAAGGAATAGATAACATTCTCTTGTATATATATATTCAACATGTGGAAGAAAGAGGGGGAGAGAAAAAGATTTCCTCAAACCATGTTCCTATTGTTCTGTTTTTAACATGGTATCAGAGCTTTGAACACAATATGGCAGGAGAAGAAAAGAAATCGTTGTCACCATACACATTGTATGCGAATGACAATCCTGGAAATATAATAACCCAGGTGCAATTGAAAGAAGACAATTATGATGAATGGTCTAGAGCTATTCGGACTGCTTTGAGAGCCAAGAAGAAATTTGGTTTTCTCGATGGAACTGTGACTCAGCCTAATGAAAACTCAGATGAGTTGGAAGATTGGTGGATTGTGAATTCCATGCTTGTATCATGGATAATGAATACAATCGAGCCAACGGTGCGATCTACATTGACACACATGGAAATTGCAAAGGACTTGTGGGAAGACATCAAAGACTGTTTCTCTGTGACAGATGGTGCACGAGTACAGCAGTTGAAGACGGAACTTGCAAATTGCAAACAACAAGGAATGTCACTCATGAGTTATTATGCCAAATTGAAACAATTGTGGGAAGAACTGGTAAATTACGATGTGATATCTGCGTGCAAATGTGGGGGTTGCAAGTGCAATATCAGAACTGAAATAATTAAGCAATGAGAAGAAGAAAAACTTCATCAATTTCTAATGGGGTTAGACAATGCCTACAGCACAGTGAGGACAAATATCCTGAGCGCGACACCGTTGCCCGGTGTAAGTAAGGCATATTCGTTAATATGCCAAGAGGAAAGGGTTCAAAATATCTCCAAGGAAAAGGAGATTAAGAATGAGGCTGCCAGTTTTATGGTCCAAACCAATGAAGGAATCAAGGAAAAAAGTGTTGTCTGCATACATTGCAATAGAGAAGGACATGACTCTAAGGGATGCTTTCAGCTTATAGGTTATCCCGCTTGGTGGGGTGATCGACCTAAAACAGTTGGTAGAGGTCGAGGAAGACAGTTGGGAGGCAGAGGTCGAGGCAAGATGACAGGAAGAGGACGGAGTGGTGCTCGAGTTAATGTTGCTCAAGTGATTGAGGAGCCAAACACAGAAACAAAGGAAGTTGCGACTCTTGGGACGTTGACGAATGAACAATGGGCAGCAGTTATGAGCATGCTGAACACTTACAAATCGGGGAGTAATAGTGAGAAGATGACTAGTAAGGAAAATACTGTTTGGATAATTGATTCTGTAGCTACGCAACATATGACAAGGAATTCAGAATGTTTATCTAGCTTAAGAAACACATTAGGCTGTTCGATTGGCTTGCCCAATGGAGAACAAGTGCTGGCGCTGCAGGAAGGGTTTGCTTGCTTAGGGAAGAACATTCAACTAGATAATGTTCTTCATGCTCTAGGATTGCATTGCAATTTGATCTCTGTGTCACAATTAGTTGATGAATCGGAATGTAATGTATTGTTCACTAATAAGCTTTGTTTGATACAGGACCACACTTCGAGGATGGTGATTGGAGCGGGTGAACGTTGCAAGGGGCTATATTTTTTCAAGAAGGAGCCACCAATTCATGCACTTCAGTCTCGGACGCTGAATTCTTATGAACTTTGGCATAGAAGAATAGGGCATCCGTCACCAAAGATTATAGGTTTAATTACTGAAAATAAGACTCAGTTAGATTCAAATAAGACTTGTGATGCTTATTTCAAAGCAAAGCAAACAATAAGTATGATAAGAATGTTAAGATAGTGAGAAGCGATAATGGAAGTGAGTTTATTAGCTTGAAAGGTTATTTCTTAAACAATGGGATAATACATCAAACTTTGTGTGTTGAAACACCACAATAGAATGGGCGAGTAGAAAGAAAGCATCGACATATACTTAACGTAGCTCGAGCATTGCGATTTCAAGCTAATTTGCCAATTGAGTTTTGGGGGAAATGTGTGTTGACAGCTAGATATTTGATCAATCGCACTCCTTCTCAAGTGTTAGGAGGAGAATCACCTTATGAAATTTTGTATGGTAAACGACCTGATTATCGTTACATTCGTACATTTGGGTGTTTGTGCTATGTAAGGAGTTTGAATCGTGAAAAGGATAAGTTTGCTAGTCGAAGTCATAAATGTATTTTTGTGGGATATCCATTTGGACAGAAAGGTTGGAGATTGTATGATTTGGAAACACGACGCTACTTTGTGTCTCTGGATGTAGTTTTTCATGAAAATGAGTTTCCATATGTAGATGCGTGTGTACAAATGAACAAGGATACTACAGTGCACTCTCAAATAAATGAGTGCGTTTATGAGGGAGAAACTAATTTGATTGGGACAGAAGAACAGGAACTCATAGAACTTGCTGATGAAACACCTAAGTAGTTGAATGATGCTCAAAATGTTAGTGCTGAAGTCAGGGAGGGTGATGTATCACCAAAGGTCAGATTGGAGAGTGTAGAAGAAGGTTTGTCGGTCCTTGGTCATGGCCTTCGGTCTAAGAAAGTTTCTACACAGTTGAAAGATTGTGTGACTTATGCTGCTCACAGTGATAGCCCCTCTGCAGGTTCCGCCAAACCAACATCATCCTTAGGTATGCCCTATGACTTAACTCAATATATAAATTACAAAAATTTCTCACCACGTCATCAAGGTTTCTTAGCAGCCATAAGAAGCAGCGTGGAGCCAAAATTCTTCCATCAGGCAGTGAAGGATACACGCTGGAAAGTAGCTATGCAAAAAGAGATTGATGCCCTTGAACAGAATAGAACATGGACATTAGTTGACCTACCACCAGGGAAGAAAGCAATCAGTAGCAAGTGGGTATACAAGATTAAGTATAATTCTAATGGCACAATTGAGCGGTACAAAGCGCGTTTGGTTATTCTCGAAAATAATCAAGTTGAAGGGATAAATTACAATGAAACTTTTGCCACAGTAGAAAAAATGGTTACAGTGCGTACATTTCTTTCTATAGCAATGGCTAAAGGTTGGGGACTGCATCAAATGGATGTCCACAATGGCTTTCTTCATGGAGATTTGGAAGAAGAAGTTTATATGAAAATGCCTCCTGGATTTCATACTCATCAACCCGGAAAAGTGTGTCGTTTGAAGAAGTCTCTTTATGGCTTACGGCAAGCACTGCGATGTTGGTTTGCAAAATTGACTAAAGCATTAAAACGGTATGGTTTTTGTCAATCTCGTTCAGATTATTCTTTGCTTACTTTGATACAAGATAAAGTGCACTTGGCTGTCTTGGTGTACGTGGATGATATCATTATTGCTGGAAGACCACACTTGATATATGAGTTCAAAGCATATTTGAATCAATGTTTTCATATGAAGGATTTAGGTACTTTGAAGTATTTTTTGGGTATTGAAGTGGCTAGAAATGACAAAGGCATATTTTTGTGCCAGTGAAAATATGCCTTAGACATCATTAATGAAGTTGGGTTGCTAGGTGCTAAGCCCTTAAAATCTCCAATGGAGCAAAATCACCACCTAGCACTTGCCAAAGGTGAATTGGTGTGTGATCCTGAACAATATCGAAGGCTGGTAGGACGCTTGATTTACTTAACTTTCACTAGACCTGAGTTGTCATATGGTGTTCATATTTTAGCTCAATTTATGCAACAACCAAGAAAAGAACACTGGGATGCAGCGTTGCGTATAGTTCGATATTTGAAAGGTAGTCCTGGACAAGGTATTCTTTTAAAAGATGAGAGCAATCTTGAGTTGACAGCCTATTGTGATTCAGATTGGGGAGGTTGTCCATTGACTCGAAGATCACTTACAAGGTATTTTGTTTTTCTTGGAAACTCTCCAATTTCATGGAAGACCAAGAAACAACATACTGTTTCTCGTTCTTCAGCGGAAGCAGAATATCGATCTTTAGCAGTCACGGTTTGTGAATTAAAATGGCTTAAAGGATTGTTGTTGTGCTTAGGCGTGCATCATGGTCAATCTGCTACCGTGTTTTATGATGTCAAGCTGCAATGCATATTGCTGCAAATCCTGTTTTTCACGAACACACAAAACATATTGAGGTTGATTGTCATTTCGTACGTGATGAACTACAAGCTGGACTGATCAAAACCATTTATGTTCGCAGCAATGAGCAGTTGAAAGACATTCTAACAAAGGCTTTAGGTCGAGAGCAATTTCAGTTTCTTCTTCGCAAGATAGGCATTCGTAATCCTCACGCTCCACCTTGAGGGAGGGTATTGAGAATGATGTTATTGATATCAATTGTGTATGTCTGTGTTTCAAGACACGGCCGTGTATAGAGTCAAGCAAGTCCACAGAAAAGTACACGGTCGTGTATGTGGTAGGAAAGTGCACAGAACAGTACACAGCCAAAGTACACAGTCGTGTACATGGTCGTGTATCTCCTGCCAGAATGTGCACAAAAACGTACAGAAAGTACAAGGCCAAAGTACACGGTCGTATACACGGCCATGTATCCCCTGCCGGCTCTCCACGATTATGATATCTGTGATCTTTGTAATTTAGGTAGATAGATATTGGAGATATTATTGTTATTGACTTAGCTAATTTATAGGAGTCAGTTTAGGAAGGAATAGATAACATTCTCTTGTATATATATATTCAACATGTGGAAGAAAGAGGGGGAGAGAAAAAGATTTCCTCAAACCATGTTCCTAATGTTCTGTTTTTAACAGCTGCTCTCACGGATGGGGTAATACCAGTACTTGTGCATTGTCTTTCATTTGGCTCACCAGGTGAACAGTTGCTTGAGGCAGCATGGTGCCTTATAAACATTGTTGCGGGAAAGCCAGAAGAAACAAAAGCACTATTGCCTGCATTGCCAATGCTTATTTCTCACATTGGAGAGAAAAGTTCCTTGCCGATTGCTGAGCAATGTGCATGGGCATTGATGGGTGTCGAATCCAACAAAAATAAAAACCTACTCCTAGACAATTATATGATTTACATATAGTGGTGAGTAGGGTCGAATCCACAGGAATGTTGAAACAAGATAATAAAATCGAATATTGATAAAAGCCTAGCCAAAGGAATCAAGATAGTTTAATTCTAGGAATTGATCATCGATGCAGATATTTTCTATTCTTATTTCTAGATAAACTGGTTATGGTTATTAACAAGCTCTAACAACCTATCTCTCCTTACTTCCTCGATAATCAAGACAAGCTTTTTGATTACTTCTCTTATCGATTAGACAACCCTAGACAAGCTCTTAGGATTTAATCTATCAATAGCATTAAAAATCTAGAGAGACCACCAATTCATGCCAGTAGATTATAAGATAACCTATTTAAACATGATCATACACCTCCATAACATGAATTCGATCATCTATTTTATAACCAAACATGTTATTGTGTCACTGAGACTAGAACAATCAAACAATTATGGATTTGACGTGCTAGTTGACAATATATTAACTTGCTAATTGAGTAGAAGAGATCTAATTCATACCAATCAACAAAGGTAATAATGACAAAACGTTTAGAAGATATATGAATATCCAAAAACAAAGAATAGAATAAATACAAATCAATTAGATCTCACAACTCGTGGAGAATTAACCATCTATGACCCTTTGGCTAGAAAAGTAGCTTAGCTACTCATGTTCATCAACAAAACGAAAATAAAAAGTAAAAACATGATGAACCTAGGTTCCTTGCTCTGCCGCCCTCCTTCCTTCTTGTCTCCAAGATTGTCCAAGATTATTCAAGATCCAAAGATGCCTCTAACCCTCTAGGGTTAGTTCTATTTATATTGTTAAAGGAATGGCAGGTGATCTTTTGCTAGCAAGATACGAAAATATCTTTCCTTTTTCAAGTAGATTTCTAGAAGTGAATATTCGTCCGCCTGGCATGCCCTACCACACGGCCGTGGGTCAAGCCGTGCCTTCCTCTATGCATAATTCACATATCATCTTCCGTGTCCAGTGTATACCACGGCCTACACTACGGCTAGATTTCCAACCGTGCCTTCCTCTATGCATAATCCAGAAGTCTTCATCTGTGTCTAGTGTGTACCACAGCCTACACCACGGCTAGATTTCCAACCGTGCCAACCTCTGGTTGATGTTCCACAATTTCTCATCCTTGGCACGTCTTCCATCTCAACTTTCACCATGGCTTCAACCATGGCCAGATCTCAAGTCGTGTCTCTCTCTGTTGGAAGTCCATATTGCCACCTTCTTGTGCAGTGTGTAGCACGGTTTGCACCATGGCCGTGCCTCAAAACGTGCCTCCTTCTAGACAGATACACGGCCGTGTACTTCAACCTTGTATCTTCCTGTTGATTCAAAAACCAAGTACACGGTCATGTACTTCTATTACACACCCATATACTTCCCTCCGGTGGTGTAAATCCTTGTCTTTGAACCAAGTTGTAGATGACTTCTCTAATTTACTTGAATTGGCACCCTTGACTCCATTTAACCTAACTAATCATCATAATAGAATTAAGTACCATTTCCCTATGATTTCTATAAAATCAATAATAAATTAACACATTTTATATTATAAAGATTGAGTATAAAATGGCTCTATCAAATTCCCCCACACTTAAACTCTTGCTTGTCCTCAAGCAATTGAATCAAATCAGTTGAGAAATCTGTCATAGATTATACAAACTTTCTTTTCATCATTCCAAGCATCTATTCATTTGTACTTCATAACTTGAAATTTTAATGTCTACTACTTCAACCAAATTGGTTTCCTGTGATCAAATTACTATGGACAAAATTTAATAGCTAATCTAAACAAAACAAACTTTAATCCTCATCTTTAGCAAAAGAATTTTTATTCCAAAAGTAAATACTTAATCCACTAAGGAAAAACACCCAATTAAACTTCATTGGACATTAGCAAACATATAATCCTTGCAACATAAAGCATATAGTATCAACTCTTTCCATAGATTTTCTCCCTTTTCTATTGTAAGTCTTGTTTCATTCAATGAATGTTTACATTCATGTTCTTTTGATTTATTCAAGCATCTATTTTGACGGGTTTTTTCCTGCTTCTTTTCATGAACTTTCACCTTTTCGCCCTTATCGTTATAGTGAGTTCATTGAGTCGGCACATCCCGAGCTCGTCACTCAAGTGACCGGGTTTTGAGATACCCCTACGGACTCTTCCTCACTCTAACATTCAAGTTTAAATACTCTTAACTCAATTGCTTGAATCATTGGAGTAATGGCTATGCTTGATTCCTTTTTTTTTTTTTCACTAAGTGTTATGATTGTTTTACAAATAACTTCAAAGAGTATACAATAGCTAATATACCCTAGAAGTAAACTTGTTTATTTTTCACTTAGGGACTCGACTTACTCTTAGACTTCCAATTCTAAAGCTAAATATAAGGTAAATTTGTTTCTTAAAGATTTCACTACTTAATTTTAACCATGTATTCTAATCACAGCAGTGGGTGAGTAAAGCATTTGAACAAGTCAATTTCACATTTTGTGGATGCTTATTACAACATTTAGTACAATCTCCAGATTTCATGATAATTTTGAAAAAATTTTGCTTAAATTTACTTAAGGACAAATATTCAAAGTATACGTCAATTCTCTATTCTCTATATTTTATTATCCTCTCCCCCACACTTAGCTTGAACAGTGTCCTCATTGTTCCTAATTCAGCACAATTAAAGAGGAATTAACAACTCAAGGAACATTAGAGAATAAGAGAAAGGAAATACTGGTACTTCCCTAGTATTGGAGTTCTCCCCTTAAGCACTAGAGAGTGTCATTTGATGATATGTATCCTTGCTGCAGCTAATCTAAAGAAATCAAAACAATACTAAAATCACAACAAAACAAAAACAAAAACAAAACAAAATAAATTGATATGGGTTGCCTCCCATGAAGCGCCTTTCTTTAACGTCTTTGGTTAGACGTTCCTGTAATCAATCACAATACTCGGGGTGAGTTAAACTGGTTTCTTCAATATTACATACTTGAAATCCTTCATAAAAAGGTTTCAAGCGATGACCATTGACTTTGAAGTTCTTACCAGTTTTAAGGCTTGCGATCTCAACTGCACCATGTGAAAATATGTTAGTGATAACAAAAGGACCAATCCACCGTGATTGTAGTTTTCCAGGAAACAACTTCAATCGAGAATGATAAAATAATACTTTTTTACCTACAGAAAAATTCTTTCGGGAAATCATTTGATCATGAAAATCTTTTGTTTTTTCCTTGTAGATTTTAGTACTCTCATAAGCTTCTCTTCGAATTTCCTCAAGTTCTTGTAATTGAAGTTTTCTGTGCTCACTAGCCTCATCCATTCGCATGCTACATTGTTTTACAGCCCAGTATGCCCTATGTTCCAACTCCACAGGGAGATGACATGGTTTGCCGAATATCAAACGGTAAGGAGACCTACCTATAGGGGTCTTGTAAGCTGTTCGGTAGGCCCATAATGCATCTTCAAGTCTTGTGCTCCAATCCTCCTTGCTTGGATTGATGGTTTTTTCTATAATAGACTTGATTTCTCGATTTGAAACTTCTGCCAATCCATTGGTTTTAGGGTAGTATGCGGTGGAAGTTCGATGAGTGACCCTGTATTTTTTTAGTAGAGTTTCCACTATTCTATTACAAAAGTGTGTGCCACGATCACTGATAAGAGCCTTTGGTTTCCCAAACCTAGCAAAAATATGAGATTTAACAAAATCCACAATAACTTTAGCATCATTAGTTTGGGTCGCTTTGGCTTCCACCCATTTTGAAACATAATCCACAGCAAGAAGGATGTAAACATTACCGAAAGAAGGAGGAAAAGGACCCATAAAGTCAATACCCCATATATCAATTTTTTCACAAGCAAGAACAGGGATAAGTGGCATTTGGTCTCTACGTCCTAAGTG
>JBBMOL010002410.1:0-24841 GCA_037954665.1 Laguncularia racemosa | reverse complement strand
TTGCTTTCTCCATAAGGGATCGATTAAGTCTCTTTCTATCCCATTCTGCTGAGGTGAATATGGTGTGGTTTTCTGCCTAAGCTATGCCACTAGTTGCACAGAATTGATCAAATTTCGCTGAACAAAATTCTCCTCCATTGTCATTTTCAAAACACTTTAATCTTTCTATCAAATTGATTTTCCACAAAAGCTTTAAATTCACGAAATTTTTCTAACACATCATCCTTTCTCTGCAAGAAATATATCCACACATTTTTGGGAATAATCTCATTTAAAGGAAACATAATACCTCGATTTTCCAAAAGATGCACAGGTGAAGGATCGAAGACGTCACGTGAATTAAATCCAGAATCCCTTTTGCTCTCCCTACTATAGTTTCAAAAGATACCCGATTCTATTTTCCATGTAGACAATATTCACAGAATCCAAAACCTATAGAACAACTTGGGATTCCTTCCACCATCCTTTTTGAAGAAAGGGGTCACTATCCTTTTTCCCCAAATTTATGACCCAATCTTCGATGCCAAGCATTGCAAAATTTTCTTTTACCTGCTCTATGATAAAACTCTCACCACTAACTACTGTGCTTACCAGCAATTTCCACAACTTCCCACACCATTCACCTTCTAGCAATCACCATAGATCCCAAATTAGCTTTACATGAATAATTATCGCTGATGAAAGTAAACTAGCATCTGTTTATAGTTTTCCAAATAGAAAATAAGATTCCTAGTAAGACCAAGAATATGCATCACATCCGGAAGATTCTTGACTATCCCATCCTTCATCTTCAACTTCACCTTTCACAACCGATAATTCAAGTGTCAAATCATCTCCCATTCGCACTGTACCTCCTTGATTGGTTCATAACAGCAACCAATCTTTATGAGGTGTCATGTGAAAAGACGCCCCAGTATCAATTATTCGCACACTTGGTCACCTGAGATGAATGCATGTGAGATACATGTCTTCCACTTTAAATGTCATCTTTTCTTTTGTGATGCACTTTCTCGCTTCTTTTAACCACATTTTTGCTTCTACAATCTTCTTCAAGGTCCAATTTTTCCACATTTCCAACACTTTATTTCGGATCAAATCAAAATTTAAATCTTCCTCTAGACTTAAACCTCCCTAACAAATCTAGATTTGGATTGTTCACTTTTCCTTCCTCTTACAAAAAGGCTTCATTCGTTGATTATCAAAACCCTGTCTTCTCATCTCCTAGGACAATAAAGCAGATCCCAACATTCTAAAACAACAAGCACTAACACCATCCCAATCAAAACAATTATATTTTTCCATGAATTGGGCAAGGGAAATCCCAATAAAGTACAGGGTTTTTATCCTCCTCATTCAGTTTAAAAACATAAATGATGCAATTTGTTTTCAGATAGTATTAAAATTGTTTAAGTGTGCAGAAAAGGAATCACCTTCACTCATCCGAAGTTGTAAAGTCGCTTGTTGAAACAACTGTTCAAGAGCGAAATTTTCTCTGATAAAAACCTTCCCAATTTAAAACCAGAGATCTTTCGCTGTTTTTCAGAGGTCATGTTTACCCGGACGTTATCAGCGAGGGAAAGCCAAATCAAATTCGTGCTTTCGATTTGCTGTTGATCCACGCCTTCAATTGAGGGATGCCCAAAGCAATCTCTTCCTTTCGCTTTCTGTGAGGACCTAAAATTAAGCAAAAATGTTAAAATAAAACAAAATATATATATATATGTTGTGTGTGTGTTATGTGGTGTGGTAAGGTAAAAAACAATATATATATTTTAAAAATATGTGTATATATGTTTATTGCTAAAAATAAAATAAAAAAAAATATAAAATAAATATATATAATAAAAAATATTTTGAAAAATTTTATGGGCTTATATATATATATATACATAGGAATATATTATGTTTAAAAAAAAAGCCCCCCCCCCCTCTTATAAAATAAAATTTTTATTATATTATAGTTAAAAAGGAAAATAAAAAAAAGAGGAAGGAAAAAAAATAAAAAAAATACCTAACAGCACCCTCTTTCAATGTCAGCAAAAAATTTAAATAATTTTTTTATTATATATATAGACATTAGAATAGAGAGAGAAAAAAAATTCAAATTCATCAAAAAAATTTGATAAAAAAGAAAAAAAACATCTCCATTTCTTTCCCAATTTTCTAGGAAAATTGAAAATTTAATTTCCAACATGCAATCATTAAGATAGGAAGGGAAAAACAAGATTGAAGTAAAGGGTGCAACAGAATTTGAAGAAATTGAAGAAAAAAAAAATCAAATTAAGTAGGAGAATTTTGTCTGTTCGTTCGAAGGGGGTAGGGTTTAAAAACTGCTGCTAGGCCAAGCTAGCGTTAAGGTTTTGGGTGGGAGAGGGGTTCCGGCCGACATAGTTAGTTGCCGCTTTGGTGGCCGGAGGCCGGTTAATGGGGCAGCCCCCGATAACGCTCGAAACTTCCTATTTTTGTTAAAAAAATCAAATGTTTATGAAAATTTTGATTTTGGTATTCTGGCTTTTTTTTGTTTTTTTTTTTTGAATATTAAAGTGTAAATTTATTTTTTGAAATTTGATTCAAAAAAATATGTGCTCCTTTAAAAATGCTCTGTTCTGGTTGTAAAATTAAAAATGGAAACTAAATAGGGGCAATGATGTATTTTTGATGTAATTTTTCGTATTAATATCCTTATATGTTATTAGATCACCAAAAACAATTTAAATTTTTCATATTAGAGTTGTTTTCTATTTAGTGAATTTTTCAAGTAAATTCCCCTGTTCTGGCCCAATTAATCCTTGAAAATTAGAGAATTTGATTTGATTAGTTAAATTTGATGTTCATTTGAGGTTCATTGAAGCATAATATGATTTTGGAGAAGCTTGGGTTAGTTACGAAACAAAAACGGGAGTGTTCGGGCAAGATCGTGATAATTTAAAAAACATACAATTCAATATAGAATCATGTCGAAATTTAATTACATTAATATATAATAGAGCGAAATTTATACCCTATGTTTTTGAAGTAGAAATTGTGGGAAAATGGTGGTTTTTTCGGGGTTTTTGGAGGGAAATTTTTAAGGGTTTTTAGAATACTGAATTACCCAATTTTGGGTTCATTGAGCGAACGAGGAAACTTTGATTGGTATACTAATGATTCAGGTATTTCTTTTTGAGTAAGGAGGACAAAGGAACTTGGTGTTGTAAATGTTTGGATGGCTATATTGTTTTAGGTGAGTACCCCTTAACTTTTTCTTGGGTACAAGTGGTTGAAAATGTAGACTACTTGTTGTTGGCTGAAATTACCCTGTACGATACTTATGTGATAAAATGCAGGAGGATTGTTGAATTACATTGGTTTGCTGAGGGTTTGGGTTTTGTGTGTCATGATTTGATTGGTTTATGAGAAAAAAAGAGGAACATTATAGAAAATCCTAGAATGAGAGTTGGGTAGTTATACTATTCTTGATTGTATGTGATGTAATGAACTTAAACTATCGAGTGCTTAAGATTGTGATGTAATGCTGGTTTTTTAGTTATTAGATGGGGTTTTATTGATAGTTGAGTTCATATTATTGTTGTCTTGGTAACGATGAAATATCTAATATGGATAATAAAATGGGAGTTAGGCTATAAGTACCTTTACTAACCTAAAACACTTAATGTAAGAAAAGTCTTGTTCCCTGCCTAGTAAGTTTGTGGTACGCCCTTTAAGTCAAACCCGGATGGGTTTGAGGCACGGTCGACGGACCGGCCCGATTTAGTGACCTATAAGGATCTGGTCACCCCTTTTGTTCGAGGCAGGTGAATGGCGAGTTGAATGTTTCTAACTAAAAAGAGTATATAAGGATGTCTTAATTGGTTGAGAAAACATTAAGTTTTGAAAAGTACATGAGGGTAGTTTATCTTTCCGTTGACAAGCTTTGTCTGGATTAACTGAAAAATATTTGTGACCTGTGAGTAAACAGGAGTGATTGAAATGGTCTCCCAATAAAAAGGTTATGAGTTTAGCAAAATGGAATTACAGGGAAAATATCACTAAGTAAGATCTGGTGATGTTAAAATGTAATAAATTGAATTGGGTTTCTTGTGAGTATAACTTAAGTTGAAAACTTGCTTGCTTGAGTAATCACTTCGAGGTATTTGATAATATTGTTGATTACTATTTATGTGTTTTGTTGTTTGTTTTTATTTGGTTGCTTGATTTTATAACTCACTTTGCTTCTTAAGAAGCTGAGGGGTTAGTGTTTTTGCCAACCTCAGGTACAGGTACTGAAGAATAAGTTATTGGAGACTCGGGTTTTTGGAGAGCGTCAATAGAGGCAAAGAAGCCCTTAGTTTCATTTTGAAACCTCTGTTATTTGTAATAAGATCTATAGGTGTTAATCTTCAGATTGTAATATAAATATTTGTGTGTATAGGTTTTGGGTTTGTAATCTTTTGAGCCACTTAAGGCTATAGGATTATCATGGGCTATGCCTACTTACCGGGAATGCAGATCCGATGGTATATATATATATGGTGTATGATGTGACAGGAGATTTTAAGTACATGTGTTTAGATATGATGTGGATATGAATGATAGCGCTGTTAGCGCCATTTTACAGGAAGTTTATAAAATTTCATACAGGTTGGAGTTTAAGGTTCAATATTAGCAGAATTTTTCTTATCTCTAATTCAGAGATGGCATAGCAACCCACCTACAGGTACTAGGATAGTTACAGGAATTTTGGGGAAAAAGTTCAAGAATCAGACCTAGTAGGTGGGTCGCTATAGGGTGGTATCAGAGCTTAGGTTTAGGCATTAGATTAAACCGTGTGAGCTTGTGTGGGGTAGTTAGGATGAATGAAGACTTAAGTTGTGTTAATTGATTTGACTTACAAATTGTGATGTATTTATGTATTGTGGAATACATATGCTTGTTTAAGAAGTTTAAGTTTGATTTCTGATTCAGTGTACTTTTTTATGTAGATTGATACAGTAATGGAATGTGGTGAGAGGTCGAGGCAGAGGTAGAGGAAGGAGGACTAGGAATATGGTCCCCCATGATCAGCAAAAGGATTTACCTCCAACACCCCACCGCCAGCTCCACAGAATCCAAAAGGAGCAGATGGTTGCTGTAATGCAAGCTTGGGCGATGTTATGGTTGCGGGATCAGGTGAGGATAATCTAGCCAGGGTACAGAGATTGTAAAGGCCCTTTGATGGTAAGAGTCTAGACCCCACTACAGCTGTGAATTGGATAAACTCCATAGAAAGGGCTTTCCAGGTACATGATGTTCTCGAGGATAAAAAGGTGGACTATGCTGCAGTACTATTAGAGGATATTGCATATGATTGGTAGGTATCATAGAAGGAGCTGATGGAAGCTCCAATTACTGGCCAGCATTTAAGGATGTTTTCCTGAGTCAACATTTTCCCTCATGTGTACAAGATAAAATGAGGGAAAAGTTTTATGAATTAAAGCAAAAGGGTAGAAGCATATGGAGTATGAGCGAGAGTTTTAGTAGATTGTTGAAATTCGCTCCATTGGCTATCAGAATGATGAAGAGGTAAAAGCTGATAAATTTCGTACGGGGCTGGAATATCTATTTTCAGGCGGAGTTGAAAAGAAGTAAAGTTGCGACTTGTGTGGAGATTGTGAATGAAGCCTGTATATTGGAACAGGTGAAGGATATGAAGGGTATGGAGGTTCCTTCACACAAAGAATGGATGGAGGTAGTTTTGGGCAAAAAATGGAGTAAGGATAAAGGAAAAAGCAAAGAAGCAATATCAGCCACCAGTCCGACCTCAGAGGAATCAGATTATACTATAGTGTGTTGGAAGTGTAAGGGCAATCACAAAAGCTAATGAATTTCCTCAGATGAGAGGAAAATGTTATAGATTGTGGGGTAAATGGACGCATTGCTAGGCAATGTCAGAATCCTAAGGACCTCCAATGTTACACCTGTGGACAGTTTGGTCATACTTCCCATAATTGCCGGGGTAGGAGTGAGGGAGGTCAGCAGACTCAGGCTCAGACTCAAGCCCTAGCACCTAGGCATGATCTAAATCCTATGAGGGGTAGACCGCGACCTCAGATCAGGCATGAGTCTTTGCTATACAACAGACAGAGCCAGCTAATGTGGATGATGTGTAGCAGGTAAGACTACTAAACTTATATGATAGTTTGATGGTTAAATAGTTGTAATGTAAATGAAACCTATATATCTATATGAATATGTAAATGTATAAGTGTAAATATGTATGTGTGTGAATTTTGATGTGTATGGGATGCTGATGCTTGTTATGAATTGAGTAATTGAATTAATGAATGAATCTATGTGTAAATATGCTTAAATGTGTGTGTAGACATGAATTTACATGTGTACATATGTAAAATAGATGGACACAATCTTCAATCTTGTGTCCCTTCTCCTAGTGGAAATCGCAATATTTATTCAAGCTTCGTCGTGAGAGATTGCCCTTCATCTTATCTAGCTAGTGAGGATACCCCTATTTTTCACCTTTATGAGTATCGCATAGAAGGGAATGGTGTGTTTTTTTATCGTGCTTGCCGTTATTCCCTCCGCAAGACGATCCTCTTCAGTTCAAGACCAGGCTGATATTTGATAAAAGGTCAATCCTCATTATCTTTTTTCTTTTCCGACCTAGTTTGGTTAGCTTTCCTACGAGCTTTAATACTGTCTTCCATTGTAATGAACTTCACTACTGTTCGTGAAATTTATCGAAGTCCTTAGGCTTCCTCTTCAATAATGAGAGGAAGAAGTGGCCAATGGTCGAACACCTATAACCACAACATTAAGGGCCACATGATATCAATGTTTAGAATCTCGAACATCGTTGTGGTGTCGCAGAAGAGATAATCTCTAATGAATTTATTTTATTACTGTCAGATGAGGTTAAGGGTGAAGCAAGAGAGATATCTTTAATGAACTTATCCTATCACTATCAAATGAGATTGAGGCTAAGCAAGTCCCTTAACTGGAATCAAGTGAAGGTAAAATTGCTTACCGCACTCCTTAAAGCTAGAGATAGAATTCAGCTTTAGGTGATTGTATCATATCCAAGTTGCCTTCTTGAGGATGCTTAGAAGTAGCTTGTAAGAAATTGTATCACCTCAGCCCATGAGCCACATATGAGCCATGAAGTAGCCAAGGTGGTCACTCAAGTTGGTTGTCTTAATTATTTTCCCAAGTCCAAACTCGTTGGGCCATATATGTAGCTCCAAGGCTTTTCCTCTCTTCAATTTTCATATCTTAATTTATCCATGACCTAGTTAAGCTAACCAAATGGCCTAAGTAACTAAATCAGTATTTTTTTTTTTTACCTCTTCCTTCGCTTTTTAAAAAGACACTTGACTAGAGCCCCTTAAATCTCCATCATATCCCACATATCCGGAAGAAAGAACAAGAAAATCTGGTGATAGCACTAGAAAAAAAAAAAATCCAACGATGTCTATCTAACTTCTAAAAGACACAAAACTGACAATTATAATTCTTGTCCTTCTCTTGTAATAGCATGGACCGCCATTGCCCTCCTCCTCTCTTCCTTACTGTCTCGATACACTAACTAGTAACTATTAGGGTCGGCCGCATACAAGTAAGTTAAAAAAGAAAAGAAAATAAAGACACAAGATTTTACCCTGGTTCACACCGTTAATTAGAACTACGTCCAACAGAAGATTTCACTAAAATTAGCACCTCACTTTCTTATTTTTCGTCACTCAATTACAGTGAAAAAGAGAATATATAAAATAGCTATTTATGGGCCAAAGCCCAAACTTTTAATAAATAAATATGAGCTTAATTACTAAAAGCCTCCTTGAGACCCCCGTCGGGGCGGCTTCCTCGGACCTTCGCCCGCTCAATGTGGAGCGGGACCTACGTGCTTTCTTGTTATAAGAGAGTATGAATCACACCCCAACATTCTCCCACTTAGTGAATACTTCCCATGCCTTTTTAAACCTAATACGGTTGTACACCATTCAAACTTTTCAACACTCACTGCCTTAGTTAAAAAAATCTGCACTGTTCAACTATGTGTCAACTTTTTCCAGCACTATAATTTTTTGTTCTAATTTCTCTAAATGAAGTGGTATTGTATATCATATGCTTTGTTCTGCATGAAAACCAGGATTTTTAGCAAAAAATATAGCACCTTGGCTATCACATCCAATTCTTCACTCCTCCTTGTATAAAACCAAACTCTCTAAACAATCCGCTTATCCAGATCACTTCCTTAGCAGCATGAGTAAGAGCCATGTATTTTGCTTCGGTACTCAATAAAGCAACCGTGCTTTATCTCTTGCTCATCCAACTTACAGCTCTTTTGAATAAGGAAATAACATAATCGCTGGTCGACCTTCTACTATTCATGTCACCTCCCCAATCAGCATCAACAAAACACTTTAGTTCTACTGTTTGCTATTTATTTGAGTTTTAATGCCTTCATAACATAACTCAAAATCAGATGTACCGCAAAGATAACGTAGCACCCTCTTTATAGCTATCCAATGCTCCTTTCCTAGATTGGACATATATCTACTTAATGCTCCCACTGCCTAAGCAATATCTGGATGAGTACATACCATGGCATACATTAAGCTCCCCATTGTGCTTGCATATGGAATTGCTGCCATCTCTTCAATTTCCTCTTCAGTCTCGGGACATTGGGACATTGATAATTTGGAACTTGTGGACATAGGAGTCTTTACTGGCTTACAGTCTACCATATTGAATTTTTTCAACACACCTTCAACATATTTCTTCTGACTTAACCACAACTTTCCATTATCTCGCTCCCTTTTTATCTGCATGCTCAAGATGAAGTTTGTAAGACCTAATTTTTCATCCCAAACTCTTTCCCAACAGTCCCTTCATAGTATTGATCATACTCATACTATTACCAACTAGCAACATATCATCAACATATAAGGTTAAAATAACGAAATCATCATCTAACCTCTTCACATAAACATAATGATCAGCATCATAATGAATAAAGCCAAGCTTCAAGGCATAGGAGTCAAACTTCTAATACCACATTCTTGGAGATTGTTTTAGGCCATATAAAGACTTGTTTAGTTTGCAAACAAAATCTTCTTTTCCCTTGACTACAAATCCATTCGGTTGCTTCATGTAAATATCCTCCTTCAAGTCACCATGTAGGAAAGCTGTTTTTACATCAAGCTACTCTACCTCTAGATTGTATGCAGCTGCTATAGATAAAACAAGTCTTATAGAATTTAATTTAGCAACTGGAGAAAAAATCTCACCATAATCAACTCCTTCTATCTGTGAATATCCCTTCACAACTAGACGAGCTTTTTATTGTTCTATGTCTCCATCTACGGATACCTTCTTCTTAAATACCCACTTACAACCAATTACCTTCCGATCTGTAGGTAATTTTACTAGATTCTACGTTCTATTTTTACCTAATGAGTCCATCTCATCTGTCATGGCTTTCTCCCACTGTTTTGCATCTTTAGCACTTTTGCTTCCTTAACATTATTTGGATCATCACCTGTAATAGTTAGAGCACAATCTTCATTATTGGCAAATAAAGTATACCTCTCAGGTGGT
Organism: Laguncularia racemosa; assembly: GCA_037954665.1. Classification (NCBI taxonomy): domain Eukaryota; kingdom Viridiplantae; phylum Streptophyta; class Magnoliopsida; order Myrtales; family Combretaceae; genus Laguncularia; species Laguncularia racemosa. The sequence continues at coordinate 15,265 of JBBMOL010002410.1, read as the reverse complement.
CTTCTTTGCCTTGTAGACCTCCTTAAAGCCGGTTCAAGTGGAGCTTCAACTTCAAACTCAATATCAAAATCTATAATATCATCCTCCACATCAGACTCATCATTTTCAGAATCTAAATTGTTCATTTCAAGTTATGTAGCCTCTATCTTTCCCTGTAAACCAACATTTAACTTAATTGTCTACGGTTCTTTAGGAGCTTGTGAAACAATCTGATTTATCATAGATTCTCTGAATACCACATCTTTGTTGTAACTGATGTGTTTAGTATCAGGATTCCACAGCTTATACCCTTTAATACCATCTTTATACCTAATGAAGATGCACTTCTCAATCTTGCTTTCAAGTTTATTCTTCTTTTCCTTAGGCACATGCACATACGCTTCACAGCCAAATACTCTAACATGGGATATATTTGGCTTCTTCTTGAATAGTGCCTCAAATGGTGTTTGATCCTTCAAAGCTGATGTGGGAGACTGATAGAGCCATTTTATACTCAATCTTTATAGTATAAATTGTGTTAAATTATTATTGATTTTATAGAAATCATAAGGAAATGGTACTTTAATTATATCATCGTGATAAATCAGGTTAAATGGAGTTAAGGATGCTAATTCAAGTATTTTGGAGAAGTCATCTACAACTTGGATCAAGACAAGGAATTACACCACGGAGGAAGCACGGTTTGAGGCACGGCCAAGGTTCAAACCGTGTTACACACTGGACAAGAAGGCGAAAATGAGGACTTACAACAGAGAGAGACACGGCTTAAGGCACGGCCGTGGTGGAAGCCGTGGGAGAAACCGTGCTTGAAGCCATGGTGGAAGCTAGGTGTGCCAAGGAGAAGAAAGTGTGGAACATCAACCAGATGAAGGCACGGCTTGAAATCTAGCCGTGGATGTAACCGTGGTACACACTGGACACGGATGAAGACTTGAAGATTATGCACAGATGAAGGCACGGTTTTAAATCTGGCCGTGTGTGTGACCATGGTTCACACTGGGCGTGGTTGAAGACTTGAAGAATATGCACAGAGGATGGCACGGCTTGACCCACGGCCGTGTGGTGGGGCGTGCCAGGCAGACGAATCTTCACTTCTCGAAATCTACTTGGAAAAGGAAAGATATTTTCGTATCTTGCTAGCAAAAGATCACATGCTATCCATCTAATAATATAAATAGAGCCAACCCTAGAGGGTTAGGACAAACTTTTGATCTTGGAATCTTGGATCTTGAAGAAGGAAACGCGGAGGCAGAGCAAGCAACCGGGTTCATTATGTTTCTATCTTTTATTTTCATTTTATTGATGAACATGTGTAGCTAAGCTACTTTTCTAGCCAAAGGGTCATAGATGTTTAATTCTCCACGAATTGTGAGGTCTAATTGACTTGTATTTATTCTATTCTTTGCTTTCGGGTATTCATATATCTTCTAATCGTTTTGTCATTATTATCTTTGTTGATTGGTATGAATAGAGCTCTTCTACTCAATTAGCAAGTTAATATATTGTCAACTAGCACGTCAAATCCGTAATTGTTTGATTGTTCTAGTCTTAGTGACGCAATAACATGTTTGGTTATAAAAGAGATGATCGAATTCATGTTTAAATAGGTTATCTTATAATCTACTGGCATGAATTGGTAGTCTCTCTAGATCTTAATGCTATTGATAGATTAAATCCTAAGCGCTTGTCTAAGGGTTGTTTAATCAATAAGAGAAATAATTCAAAGCGCTTGTCTGAGGTTATCGAGGAAGTAAGGAGAGATAGGTTGTTAGAGCTTGTTAATAACCATAACCAATTTATCTAGAACAAGAATAGAGCACATTTGCATCGATGATCAATTCCTAGAATTAAACCATCTTAATTCCTTTGGCTAGGCTTTTACCAATATCTGATTTTCTTACCTTGTTTTACTTTATTTGATTCACAAACAAAACCCCCCCATTTTCCTTTTTCTTATTGTTCTCTTTGAATAGAAATATCTTTACCAATCCTTGTGGATTCGACCATACTCAACACTATATGCAAATCATATAATTGTCTAGGAGTAGGTTTTATTTTTGTTAGATTCGACACCATCAAATTTTGGCGCCGTTGCCGGGGATTGGTGTCAAATTTATTTCTATTCTTGTATGACTCGTTCTTCTCAGACAGGTGAACTAACTTATAATCCGGAGATTGAGAAGACTCTAAAGAGGCTGCGACAAGAAGCTAGATCATCCACTAGACCGAACTTAGTATCGGACTTGTCTGATTCTGAAAAAAAGGACGACATGGCAAATCTCGAGAGAACCTTAAGGGAGTTGGCTGCACCGGATGTGAATCAACAACCACTTTGTATTCACTACCCCGAACTAGCTGTGGAATTCGAATTGAAATCTGGGTTGATACATCTGCTACCTACATTTCATGGTCTTGAGAATGAAGATCCTCATAAGCATTTGAAAGAGTTACATATAGTGTGTTCTAATATGAGGCCGCAAGGAATAACCGACAATCAAATCAAGCTACGCTCTTTTCCGTTTTCTTTAAGTACTAAAGCTAAAGATTGGTTGTTTTATTTGCCTCCAGGTTCTATAACCACATAGACTGATATGGTTAAACTCTTCTTGGACAAATTCTTCCCCGCATCCAGAGCCGCTGGTATAAGAAGAGAAATTTGTGGTATAAAACAAAGGGACACCGAGACTCTTCATGAGTATTGGGAGAGGTTCAAGCAATTGTGTGCAAGCTGCCCACAACATAGGATATCTGAACAACTCTTTATCCAATACCTCTACGAGGGCCTACTTCCGATGGAAAGAAAGATGATGGATGCTGCAAGTGGAGGCGCCATAGTAAACAAAACCCCTGGTCAAGCTAGGGAATTGATCTCCATTATGGCTGCTAATTCACAACAATTTGGGTATAGACACGATACGTCTTCAAGGAAGGTAAATGAGGTAAGTGTGTCTAACCTTGAACATCAAATTTCTAATCTTACCTCCCTTGTGCAGCAACTAGCTCTTGGAAAAACGCAGTAGGTGAAGGCTTGTGGAATTTGCGCTACTCCTAGTCATCCGACCGACATGTGCCCCACATTGCAAGATGACAACCATGAACACGCCAATGCTATAGGCGGATTTCCAGGACAACCGCAGAGGAAGTATGATCCCTATTCAAATACTTACAACCCCGAATGGAGGGATCATCCTAACTTCCGATATGGCAATAACCCTCAACATGTCCAACAATTCCAGCCTAAGCCATCATACCACATACCCCAAGCTCCTTCCACTTCAGGTATGTCTCTTGAGGATATTGTTAAGTCTCTAGCTGTGAATACCAAACAATTTCAGGAGGAAACAAAGCAAAGCATTCAAAACTTGGAGAATCAGGTAAGCCAACTTGCTTCAGTCATAAACAGGTTAGAAACTCAAGGTAAGTTACCTTCTCAAACTATTACAAACCCGAAGCAAAGCGTTAATGCCATTACCTTGAGAAGTGGAACAGAATTGCAGGGATCAAATAAGAAAGGACATCCGTCTAATCTTGAGGAAGAGACCAAGAAAGAGATTTCGACTCCGAGCCATCAGGGCGACCAGATTAGCAACTCTCTAGTTGTGCCATCGAAGGTCACATCGATACCACCTCCTTTCCCCTCTAGATTAGCGAAATCCAAGAAGGAAGCGGAAGAAAAAAAGATTCTAGAAACGTTTCGTAAAGTCGAGGTAAATATTCCTATACTTGATGCAATTAAGCAAATACCGCGCTATGCTAGATTCCTCAAGGACTTGTGCACTAACAAAAAGAAGCTGAAAGGCAATGAAAAGATTAGTGTGAGTGAAAATGTTTCAGCTATTATTCAGAAGAAGCTTCCTCCTAAATGTAAGGACCCAGGTATGTTCGCCATTCCTTGCAAAATAGGTAGTCTTGGAATCGCTAAAGCCATGTGTGATCTAGGAGCTTCTATCAATGTCATGCCTTTGTCTGTTTATCAACGTTTAAATGTTGGTCCTTTAAAGGAAACGGGTATTATTGTTCAACTTGCTGATAGGTCCAATGTTTATCCTGAGGGAGTTCTAGAGGATGTTTTAGTTCAAGTCAATGGGTTGGTTTTTCCTGCTGATTTTTATGTGCTTGACATGGACGATAGTGATTCTCATACTTCATCACTGATATTATTAGGGCGACCATTCCTTAAGACTTCTAAAATGAAAATCGATGTAAATGATGGCACCCTCACTATGGAGTTTGATGGTGAAGTGATTAAATTTCATATTTATGATGCCATGAAACACCCTAACGATATCTCTCCTGTTTTTGTTGCGGATGTTATTAACCCATCACCACAGGCACCAAGGCTGGAATCAAAATCCTTATCCGAATATTTAGCCAGGAACGTCTAGCCAAAGACGTTAAAGAAAGGCGCTTCATAGGAGGCAACCCATGTAAAAAAAAAAAAGTTTTGTTTTGCATTACTTTTGGTTTGTTTTAGTTTAGTTTGTTTTGATTTTAGTGTAGTTTTGAACTCTTTGGATCGGCTGCAGCAAGGATACATATCATTAGATGACACTTTCCAGAGCTTAAAGGGAGCACTCCAATACCAGGGAAGTACCAATATTTCCTTTCTCTTATTCTCTAATGTCCTTTGAGTTGTTAATTCCTTTTCAATTGTGCTAAATTAGGAACAGTGAGGACACTGTTCAAGCTAAGTGTGGGGAGAGGGATAATAAATTATAGAGAATAGAGAATTGATCCATACTTTGAATGTTTGTCCTTAAGCAATTTTAAGCCAAATTTTTTTCAAAATTATCATGAAATCTAGAGATTGTACTAAATGTTGTAATAAGCATCTACAAAATGTGAAATTGACTTGTTCAAATGCTTTACTCACCCACTGCTGTGATTAGAATACATGGTTAAAATTAAGTAGTGAAATCTTTAAGAAACAAATTTACCTTGTATTTAGCTTTAGAATTGGAAGTCTAAGAGTAAGTCGAGTCCCTAAGTGAAAAATAAACAAGTTTACTTCTATGTTATATTAGCTACTGTATACTCTTTGAAGTTGTTTGTAAAGCAATCATAACACTTAAAAAAAAAAAAGAATCAAGCATAGCCATTACTCCAATGATTCAACTAATTGAGTTAAGAGTATTCAAACTTGAATGTTAGAGTGAGGAAGAGTCCGTAGGGGTATCTCAAAACCCGGTCACTTGAGTGATGAGCTCGGGATGTTGCCGACTCAATGAACTCACTATAACGATAAGGGCAAAAAAGGCAAAAGTTCATGAAAAGAAGCGGGCAAAAACCCGTCAAAACAGATGCTTGAATAAATCAAAAGAACATGAATGTAAACATTCATTGAATAAAACAAGACTAGAAAAGGGAGAAAATCTATGGAAAGAGTTGATACTATATGCTTTTACTTTATGTTGCAAGGATTATATGTTTGCTAATGTCCAATGAAGTTTAATTGGGTGTTTTTCCTTAGTGGATTAAGTATTTACTTTTGGAATAAAAATTCTTTTGCTAAACATGAGGATTAAAGTTTGTTTTGTTTAGATTAGCTATTGAATTTTGTCCATAGTAATTTAATCACAGGAAACCAATTTGGTTGAAGTAGTAAACATTAAATTACAAGTCATGGATTACAAATGAATAGATGCTTGGAATGATGAAAAGAAAGCTTGTATAATTTATGACAGATTTCTCAATTGATTTGATGCAATTGCTTAAGGACAAGCAAGAGTTTAAGTGTGGGGGAATTTGATAGAGCCATTTTATACTCAATCTTTATAGTATAAATTGTGTTAAATTATTATTGATTTTATAGAAATCATAAGGAAATGGTACTTTAATTATATCATCGTGATAAATCAGGTTAAATGGAGTCAAGGATGCTAATTCAAGTATTTTGGAGAAGTCATCTACAACTTGGATCAAGACAAGGAATTACACCACCGGAGGAAGCACGGTTTGAGGCACGGCCAAGGTTCAAACCGTGTTACACACTGGACAAGAAGGCGAAAATGAGGACTTACAACAGAGAGAGACACGGCTTAAGGCACGGCCGTGGTGGAAGCCGTGGAGAAACCGTGCTTGAAGCCGTGGTGGAAGCTAGGTGTGCCAAGGAGAAGAAAGTGTGGAACATCAACCAGATGAAGGCACGGCTTGAAATCTAGCCGTGGATGTAACCGTGGTACACACTGGACACGGATGAAGACTTGAAGATTATGCACAGATGAAGGCACGGTTTTAAATCTGGCCGTGTGTGTGACCATGGTTCACACTGGGCGTGGTTGAAGACTTGAAGAATATGCACAGAGGATGGCACGGCTTGACCCACGGCCGTGTGGTGGGGCGTGCCAGGCAGACGAATCTTCACTTCTCGAAATCTACTTGGAAAAGGAAAGATATTTTCGTATCTTGCTAGCAAAAGATCACATGCTATCCATCTAATAATATAAATAGAGCCAACCCTAGAGGGTTAGGACAACTTTTGATCTTGGAATCTTGGATCTTGAAGAAGGAAACGCGGAGGCAGAGCAAGCAACCGGGTTCATTATGTTTCTATCTTTTATTTTCGTTTTATTGATGAACATGTGTAGCTAAGCTACTTTTCTAGCCAAAGGGTCATAGATGTTTAATTCTCCACGAATTGTGAGGTCTAATTGACTTGTATTTATTCTATTCTTTGCTTTCGGGTATTCATATATCTTCTAATCGTTTTGTCATTATTATCTTTGTTGATTGGTATGAATAGAGCTCTTCTACTCAATTAGCAAGTTAATATATTGTCAACTAGCACGTCAAATCCGTAATTGTTTGATTGTTCTAGTCTTAGTGACGCAATAACATGTTTGGTTATAAAAGAGATGATCGAATTCATGTTTAAATAGGTTATCTTATAATCTACTGGCATGAATTGGTAGTCTCTCTAGATCTTAATGCTATTGATAGATTAAATCCTAAGCGCTTGTCTAAGGGTTGTTTAATCAATAAGAGAAATAATTCAAAGCGCTTGTCTGAGGTTATCGAGGAAGTAAGGAGAGATAGGTTGTTAGAGCTTGTTAATAACCATAACCAATTTATCTAGAACAAGAATAGAGCACATTTGCATCGATGATCAATTCCTAGAATTAAACCATCTTAATTCCTTTGGCTAGGCTTTTACCAATATCTGATTTTCTTACCTTGTTTTACTTTATTTGATTCACAAACAAAACCCCCCCATTTTCCTTTTTCTTATTGTTCTCTTTGAATAGAAATATCTTTACCAATCCTTGTGGATTCGACCATACTCAACACTATATGCAAATCATATAATTGTCTAGGAGTAGGTTTTATTTTTGTTAGATTCGACACCCATCAAATTTTGGCGCCGTTGCCGGGGATTGGTGTCAAATTTATTTCTATTCTTGTATGACTCGTTCTTCTCAGACAGGTGAACTAACTTATAATCCGGAGATTGAGAAGACTCTAAAGAGGCTGCGACAAGAAGCTAGATCATCCACTAGACCGAACTTAGTATCGGACTTGTCTGATTCTGAAAAAAAGGACGACATGGCAAATCTCGAGAGAACCTTAAGGGAGTTGGCTGCACCGGATGTGAATCAACAACCACTTTGTATTCACTACCCCGAACTAGCTGTGGAATTCGAATTGAAATCTGGGTTGATACATCTGCTACCTACATTTCATGGTCTTGAGAATGAAGATCCTCATAAGCATTTGAAAGAGTTACATATAGTGTGTTCTAATATGAGGCCGCAAGGAATAACCGACAATCAAATCAAGCTACGCTCTTTTCCGTTTTCTTTAAGTACTAAAGCTAAAGATTGGTTGTTTTATTTGCCTCCAGGTTCTATAACCACATAGACTGATATGGTTAAACTCTTCTTGGACAAATTCTTCCCCGCATCCAGAGCCGCTGGTATAAGAAGAGAAATTTGTGGTATAAAACAAAGGGACACCGAGACTCTTCATGAGTATTGGGAGAGGTTCAAGCAATTGTGTGCAAGCTGCCCACAACATAGGATATCTGAACAACTCTTTATCCAATACCTCTACGAGGGCCTACTTCCGATGGAAAGAAAGATGATGGATGCTGCAAGTGGAGGCGCCATAGTAAACAAAACCCCTGGTCAAGCTAGGGAATTGATCTCCATTATGGCTGCTAATTCACAACAATTTGGGTATAGACACGATACGTCTTCAAGGAAGGTAAATGAGGTAAGTGTGTCTAACCTTGAACATCAAATTTCTAATCTTACCTCCCTTGTGCAGCAACTAGCTCTTGGAAAAACGCAGTAGGTGAAGGCTTGTGGAATTTGCGCTACTCCTAGTCATCCGACCGACATGTGCCCCACATTGCAAGATGACAACCATGAACACGCCAATGCTATAGGCGGATTTCCAGGACAACCGCAGAGGAAGTATGATCCCTATTCAAATACTTACAACCCCGAATGGAGGGATCATCCTAACTTCCGATATGGCAATAACCTCAACATGTCCAACAATTCCAGCCTAAGCCATCATACCACATACCCCAAGCTCCTTCCACTTCAGGTATGTCTCTTGAGGATATTGTTAAGTCTCTAGCTGTGAATACCAAACAATTTCAGGAGGAAACAAAGCAAAGCATTCAAAACTTGGAGAATCAGGTAAGCCAACTTGCTTCAGTCATAAACAGGTTAGAAACTCAAGGTAAGTTACCTTCTCAAACTATTACAAACCCGAAGCAAAGCGTTAATGCCATTACCTTGAGAAGTGGAACAGAATTGCAGGGATCAAATAAGAAAGGACATCCGTCTAATCTTGAGGAAGAGACCAAGAAAGAGATTTCGACTCCGAGCCATCAGGGCGACCAGATTAGCAACTCTCTAGTTGTGCCATCGAAGGTCACATCGATACCACCTCCTTTCCCCTCTAGATTAGCGAAATCCAAGAAGGAAGCGGAAGAAAAAAAGATTCTAGAAACGTTTCGTAAAGTCGAGGTAAATATTCCTATACTTGATGCAATTAAGCAAATACCGCGCTATGCTAGATTCCTCAAGGACTTGTGCACTAACAAAAAGAAGCTGAAAGGCAATGAAAAGATTAGTGTGAGTGAAAATGTTTCAGCTATTATTCAGAAGAAGCTTCCTCCTAAATGTAAGGACCCAGGTATGTTCGCCATTCCTTGCAAAATAGGTAGTCTTGGAATCGCTAAAGCCATGTGTGATCTAGGAGCTTCTATCAATGTCATGCCTTTGTCTGTTTATCAACGTTTAAATGTTGGTCCTTTAAAGGAAACGGGTATTATTGTTCAACTTGCTGATAGGTCCAATGTTTATCCTGAGGGAGTTCTAGAGGATGTTTTAGTTCAAGTCAATGGGTTGGTTTTTCCTGCTGATTTTTATGTGCTTGACATGGACGATAGTGATTCTCATACTTCATCACTGATATTATTAGGGCGACCATTCCTTAAGACTTCTAAAATGAAAATCGATGTAAATGATGGCACCCTCACTATGGAGTTTGATGGTGAAGTGATTAAATTTCATATTTATGATGCCATGAAACACCCTAACGATATCTCTCCTGTTTTTGTTGCGGATGTTATTAACCCATCACCACAGGCACCAAGGCTGGAATCAAAATCCTTATCCGAATATTTAGCCAGGAACGTCTAGCCAAAGACGTTAAAGAAAGGCGCTTCATAGGAGGCAACCCATGTAAAAAAAAAAAAAGTTTTGTTTTGCATTACTTTTGGTTTGTTTTAGTTTAGTTTGTTTTGATTTTAGTGTAGTTTTGAACTCTTTGGATCGGCTGCAGCAAGGATACATATCATTAGATGACACTTTCCAGAGCTTAAAGGGAGCACTCCAATACCAGGGAAGTACCAATATTTCCTTTCTCTTATTCTCTAATGTCCTTTGAGTTGTTAATTCCTTTTCAATTGTGCTAAATTAGGAACAGTGAGGACACTGTTCAAGCTAAGTGTGGGGAGAGGATAATAAATTATAGAGAATAGAGAATTGATCCATACTTTGAATGTTTGTCCTTAAGCAATTTTAAGCCAAATTTTTTTCAAAATTATCATGAAATCTAGAGATTGTACTAAATGTTGTAATAAGCATCTACAAAATGTGAAATTGACTTGTTCAAATGCTTTACTCACCCACTGCTGTGATTAGAATACATGGTTAAAATTAAGTAGTGAAATCTTTAAGAAACAAATTTACCTTGTATTTAGCTTTAGAATTGGAAGTCTAAGAGTAAGTCGAGTCCCTAAGTGAAAAATAAACAAGTTTACTTCTATGTTATATTAGCTACTGTATACTCTTTGAAGTTGTTTGTAAAGCAATCATAACACTTAAAAAAAAAAAAAGAATCAAGCATAGCCATTACTCCAATGATTCAACTAATTGAGTTAAGAGTATTCAAACTTGAATGTTAGAGTGAGGAAGAGTCCGTAGGGGTATCTCAAAACCCGGTCACTTGAGTGATGAGCTCGGGATGTTGCCGACTCAATGAACTCACTATAACGATAAGGGCAAAAAAGGCAAAAGTTCATGAAAAGAAGCGGGCAAAAACCCGTCAAAACAGATGCTTGAATAAATCAAAAGAACATGAATGTAAACATTCATTGAATAAAACAAGACTAGAAAAGGGAGAAAATCTATGGAAAGAGTTGATACTATATGCTTTTACTTTATGTTGCAAGGATTATATGTTTGCTAATGTCCAATGAAGTTTAATTGGGTGTTTTTTCCTTAGTGGATTAAGTATTTACTTTTGGAATAAAAATTCTTTTGCTAAACATGAGGATTAAAGTTTGTTTTGTTTAGATTAGCTATTGAATTTTGTCCATAGTAATTTAATCACAGGAAACCAATTTGGTTGAAGTAGTAAACATTAAATTACAAGTCATGGATTACAAATGAATAGATGCTTGGAATGATGAAAAGAAAGCTTGTATAATTTATGACAGATTTCTCAATTGATTTGATGCAATTGCTTAAGGACAAGCAAGAGTTTAAGTGTGGGGGAATTTGATAGAGCCATTTTATACTCAATCTTTATAGTATAAATTGTGTTAAATTATTATTGATTTTATAGAAATCATAAGGAAATGGTACTTTAATTATATCATCGTGATAAATCAGGTTAAATGGAGTCAAGGATGCTAATTCAAGTATTTTGGAGAAGTCATCTACAACTTGGATCAAGACAAGGAATTACACCACCGGACGAAGCACGGTTTGAGGCACGGCCAAGGTTCAAACCGTGTTACACACTGGACAAGAAGGCGAAAATGAGGACTTACAACAGAGAGAGACACGGCTTAAGGCACGGCCGTGGTGGAAGCCGTGGGAGAAACCGTGCTTGAAGCCGTGGTGGAAGCTAGGTGTGCCAAGGAGAAGAAAGTGTGGAACATCAACCAGATGAAGGCACGGCTTGAAATCTAGCCGTGGATGTAACCGTGGTACACACTGGACACGGATGAAGACTTGAAGATTATGCACAGATGAAGGCACGGTTTTAAATCTGGCCGTGTGTGTGACCATGGTTCACACTGGGCGTGGTTGAAGACTTGAAGAATATGCACAGAGGATGGCACGGCTTGACCCACGGCCGTGTGGTGGGGCGTGCCAGGCAGACGAATCTTCACTTCTCGAAATCTACTTGGAAAAGGAAAGATATTTTCGTATCTTGCTAGCAAAAGATCACATGCTATCCATCTAATAATATAAATAGAGCCAACCCTAGAGGGTTAGGACAACTTTTGATCTTGGAATCTTGGATCTTGAAGAAGGAAACGCGGAGGCAGAGCAAGCAACCGGGTTCATTATGTTTCTATCTTTTATTTTCGTTTTATTGATGAACATGTGTAGCTAAGCTACTTTTCTAGCCAAAGGGTCATAGATGTTTAATTCTCCACGAATTGTGAGGTCTAATTGACTTGTATTTATTCTATTCTTTGCTTTCGGGTATTCATATATCTTCTAATCGTTTTGTCATTATTATCTTTGTTGATTGGTATGAATAGAGCTCTTCTACTCAATTAGCAAGTTAATATATTGTCAACTAGCACGTCAAATCCGTAATTGTTTGATTGTTCTAGTCTTAGTGACGCAATAACATGTTTGGTTATAAAAGAGATGATCGAATTCATGTTTAAATAGGTTATCTTATAATCTACTGGCATGAATTGGTAGTCTCTCTAGATCTTAATGCTATTGATAGATTAAATCCTAAGCGCTTGTCTAAGGGTTGTTTAATCAATAAGAGAAATAATTCAAAGTGCTTGTCTGAGGTTATCGAGGAAGTAAGGAGAGATAGGTTGTTAGAGCTTGTTAATAACCATAACCAATTTATCTAGAACAAGAATAGAGAACATTTGCATCGATGATCAATTCCTAGAATTAAACCATCTTGATTCCTTTGGCTAGGCTTTTACCAATATCTGATTTTCTTACCTTGTTTTACTTTATTTGATTCACAAACAAAACCCCCCCATTTTCCTTTTTCTTATTGTTCTCTTTGAATCGAAATATCTTTACCAATCCCTGTGGATTCGACCCTACTCACCACTATATGCAAATCATATAATTGTCTAGGAGTAGGTTTTATTTTTGTTGGATTCGACACCCATCAGAGACCTGTTCTTTAGATAACACGTAGTAGCCACTGCTTCTACCTAAAATTCAGTTGCTAAGTTTGCACCACTTAATATACTCCTTGCTTTCTCCATAAGGGATTGATTAAGTCTCTCTTCTATCCCATTCTACTGAGGTGAATATGGTGTGGTTTTCTGCCTAACTATGCCACTAGTTGCACAGAATTGATCAAATTTCGCTGAACAAAATTCTCCTCCATTGTCAGTTCACAACACTTTAATCTTTCTATCAAATTGATTTTCCACAAAAGCTTTAAATTCACGAAATTTTTCTAACACATTATCCTTTCTCTGCAAGAAATATATCCACACTATATTGGAATAATCATTGGTAAAGGAAACATAATATCTCGATTTTCCAAAAGATGCTACATGTGAAGGATCGAAGACGTCACTGTGAATTAAATCCAGAATCCCTTTTGCTCTCCCTACTATAGATTCAAAAGATACCCGATTCTATTTTCCATGTAGACAATATTCACAGAATCCGAAACCTATAGAACAACTTGGGATTCCTTCCACCATCCTTTTTGAAGCAAGGGTCACTAATCCTTTTTCACCAATATGACCCAATCTTCGATGCCACAGCATTGCAAAATCTTCTTTTACCTGCTCTATGATATAACTCTCACCACTAACTACTGTGCTTCCCAGCAATTTCCACAACTTCCCACACCATTCACCTCTAGCAATCACCATAGATCCACAAATTAGCTTACATGAATACTTATTGCTGATGAAAGTAATACTAGCATCTGTTATAGTTCCAATAGAAATAAGATTCCTAGTAAGACCAAGAATATGCATCAAATCCGGAAGATTCTTGACTGTCCCATCCTTCATCTTCAACTTCACCTTTCCACGACCGATAATGTTAAGTGTCAAATCATCTCCCATTCACACTGTACTTCCTTGATATGGTTCATAACAGCAGAACCAATCTTTATGAGGTGTCATGTGAAAAGACGCTCCAGTATCAATTATCCACACACCATGGTCAACCTGAGATGAATTGCACGTGAGATACATGTCTCCCACATTACTGTCATCATCTTTCTTTGTGATGCAACATCTCGCTTCTCTAGAACCACACTTTTGCTTCTACAATCCTTCTTCAAGTGTCCAATTTTTCCACACTTCTAACACTTTATTTCGGATCGATCACAACTTTTAAATCTTCCTCTAGACTTAAACCTGCTAACAAATCTAGATTTGGATTGTTCACTATTCCTTCCTCTTACAAAAAGAGCATCATTCGTTGCATTATCAGAACCTGCTCTTCTCATCTCCTTAGACAATAAAGCAGATACAACATTCTCAAACAACAACGCACTAACACCAGTGCCAATCGAAACAATTATGTTCCCATGAATTAGGCAATGAATACAATAAAGTACATGGTTTATCCTCGTCATCCAGATTAACATCAATAGATGCAAGTTGCTTACAGATAGTATTAAAATCGTTTAAGTGTGCAGAAAAGGAATCACCTTCACTCATCCGAAGTTTGTAAAGTCGCTTCCGTAGAAACAACCTGTTCAAGAGCGATTTACTCTGATAAAGGCTTCCCAATTTAAACCAGAGATCTTTCGCTGTCTTTTCAGAGGTCATGTTCACCAGGACGTTATCAGCGAGGCAAAGCCAAATCAAGCTTCGTGCTTTCTGATCGTTGTTGATCCACGCCTTCAATTGAGTGGATGCAATCGCAATCTCTTCCTCCTTCGCTTTCTATGAGGACCTAAACTTAAGCAATAATGTTAAAATTAAAACAATATATATATATGTGTGTGTGTGTGTGTGTGTGTGTGTGTGTGTGTGTGTAAGGTAAAATCAATATATATATATATATGTATATATATGTTATATGCTAAAAATAAAATAAAATAAAATAAATATATATAAAAATAATAATAATAATAATATGAATTATATTGGCTTATATATATATATATATATATATGTAAAAAAAATGTACATATTATATTATATTATATTATATTATATTATATTATATTATATTATAGCTGAAAAGAAAATAAATAAAAGAGGAAGGAAAAAAAATAAATAAATACAGAACAGCACCCTCTTTCAATGTCAGCAAAATTAAGTAATATTCTATATATATATAGACATTAGAATAGAGAGAGAAAAAAAATCAAATCATCAAAAATTAGTTAAAAAAGAAACCAAAACACTCTCCATTTCATCCGAATTTTCTAGGCAAATTGAAATTGAAATTTCCAACATGCAATCATTAAGATAGGAAGAAGAACAAGATTGAAGTAGGATGCAACAAGAATTTGAAGAAATTGAAGAAAAAAAAATCAAATTAAGTAGGGAGAATTTTGTCTGTTCGTTCGAAGGGGGTAGGGTAAATCTGCTACTAGGCCAAGCTAGGGTTAAGGTTTTGGGTGGGAGAGGATTCCGACCGACATAGTGGTTGCCGGCTTTGGTGGCCGGAGGCCGGTGAACGGAGCCGCCCCTGGTAACGCCCGAAACTTCCTATTTTTATTAAAAAAAATAAAATGTTTATGAAAATTTATGATTTTTGGTATTCTGGCATTATTTTGTATGAATATTAATTTGATAATTTTATTTTTCTGAAATTTGATTCACAAA
>JBBMOL010002409.1:0-24856 GCA_037954665.1 Laguncularia racemosa | reverse complement strand
ACAAAGAAAAAAAATTTTTCAAAACCAAAATAGTTCAATAAAAAATTACAAGTAAAAAATTAAATAAGTCTTCATGCCCAATGCCTGGGAATGGAAAATCGCAGCGGGTCTTTAAATTTTTAAACCTAAAAAATGTTCGTGCCCCAACTAAATTTGTGGGGACTTTTGGCATCCCATGGAGAATTAAAATTGTATTGAAAAATTATCCTAAAATTTTTATTAGAAATAAAGACAAAAGGGTAAAATTGAGCAATTTGGACATCACCCAAATTGGGTCGGGAAAAGGTTGATAGTGTAAAAATTTTTCCCTTATAGAGGGAGTGGTGGAAAAGTTTGTAGAAAAGGTTTCTTGGTGAAGTATCCAAGTCGATGTATGGGGCCAAAGCAAACAAAATCGGGAAAATTTTAAATGGATAAAAATTGCTTGTTTACCATGAAGACTTGTGACAGTTTGGGAGGTTTTACCCGTTTTGGGCCAAAGTTTTGAAGGAGTTGTAACGAATTCCCCAAATTTCCTCATTGAGAGACAAATTTGTCAAAAGCAATCAATTTTAAAAAAATCTTGTGAAAATTCTCGCACAAAAATTATCTAGAGATTCTATTGTGATGGGACGTAAGCATTTTCTTGGGTTTCTTTTTGATTCAAAAAGAATATCAGAAGTTGTTTAATTGAAATCCTTGATTTATTCCCCCTAGATAGATTTTTTGAAAAACTTCATCTGTAAAAGCATCTTAAAATCCAATAGCTAATGTTTCAAATTTTCTCGAAAAAACATTGTCATTTGTTCAGATCAACTTGGAAAAAAATTCTTTTGTTCCACTTTTCCCCCTCATCAGAAAGGGTTTTTACTGATCGTTTCAAATCTATTTAGGTTCTGAATAGGTTCTGAACCCCCTTTCTTGAACAGATTTTGAAAAACCCAAAAAGGAACAATTTTTTTCATATCCCCTTTGATGGAAAAAATGTGCCCCATAAACACATCCCACAAAAAACCTTAACAAAGGTGACATGTATAAAAAACTTCTTTACCTTCCTCTTTTTTTTAATGGTTCAGAAAGAGTGGGGCAAAATACCCCTTTAAACCAAATAACCGCAGGGGTATATTCCCAATCCCAAAACTTTTTTTATTTTCCACTTTTGATAAATGACTCTAGAACCCCAGCCCACTATTTTTATTAATTAATAGATAATTTGAGCATGTTTATGGCATTGAAATGAAAGCCCTTCCTTTGGGCTAGCACAACAATGCTTTTGTATGTTCGAGGAAAAACTCGAAATCAAAGCCATTTCTTCTTCCTATAACCCTTTGTAAGCCTCCATTTATAGCGCAAAAGATCATTTAGGCATGTTTAACTTCTCATCTTACATATGTGGTGTAACATTTAATTACACTGCCCTAGAAATTGAAATGTCTTGATCCCCAAAACTTTGGAAAAAAAAAATTCCCTTCTGAAGCTTAAAATTCCCTAAATTTTTGACACCCGCCATAAACAGAATTGAGTAGATAAAGCCCATGCATCTTGGGTTTAAATTCATTCCCGTAAAAAACCTTCTTGAAAGAAATTAAATCCACAAAACACAAAAACCACCCCATTTTTTTTCCCTTGAAGAGATTTTGAATTTGAGGGTTTCATACTTGGTACATTCCTTTGTTTCATTTGTTCTTTGTTGTTTTCTTGGCGGAGAGGTTTCTTTATAACCTTTCTTTTCCTTTTGAGACGTGACTCGTTTTCTTTTGGAAATTTTTTGGAACCATAAGATTCAAGTCAGGGGAACTCGGATTTCCTCTATTTAAAGGGTTTTTGAAGTTTTTTGAACTCTAAAGATTCTCATGAATCACTAAAGGTTTTTTAGATGATTTTGTTTTTAAAGATTTTTGTTTAAGAGTTTTGAAGATTTTGGTGCCATTGGGTTACAATGAGAAAAAGGAAAATAGAGGAGAAAGAAAAGAGAGATCGAAGAAAGTTAAGAAAGGAAAAAAACGAATGAAGAGAAAAAAAAAATTTATATAAAAACAAAATTTCAAATTTTAAAAGGTTTGGGGGGGAAAAAAAATTCGGGAAAGGGTTACAAACCCCTAATTAAATTTCTAAAAATTCAAATTTTCCCTTTTCAAGGGTTTTTAAGTAAAAATTTTGCAAATTGTTTTATCGGTTGGCCAAAATTCAACATTTATATCTCCTTATGCACATGATCTCTAAAAAAAAATGAGGGTTAAATTTTTCTATGTGCTTTGATTTAAAAAATGATTACGGGATTTTTTTTAAATTTATTGCACTCATGTTGTCAAAATTTTAATTGGCCATTTTTAAAATTTATTCCGTAATCTTTCCCAATTGTTGTTTTATCCAAAAAACTTGTCCCAAAAAGCAATTCCCCAATAGAAACATATTCAGCTTTAGCTTGGATAAGAAATGGGAATTTTTGTTTTTTAGAAACCAAGAAATTTTAATTTATCAACCTTGGAAAACGACAAGTCCCAAGAGGTGCTTTTTCTATAAAATTTTCAACCAGCAAAAATCAGCAACAGAATACCCTATTAGCCCAAAATTTTGTTTTTTTTAAGGTTTACCAAATCCCAAAATTTAAATGTTTAACTGGGTTTTTGAAAATTCCGTTTTAAAAAAATGAAAAATTTTAAAAATTTTCTTTTGGTGCGGGTAGAAATTACACAAAAAACCCCAAAATTGAAACCAAAATATCGGGTCAAAGATGCAGTAAAATAAAACAATAAAAAACCCTTTTTAAAAGGGACTCCTAAAAAAATTTTTTCACTTATTTTTTCTTTGAAATTTAAGTCGGAAGTCAAACCCTTTGATGAAGAAATCATAGGTGTTTTTAACCTTTTTTGCCCCCCCTCATACCCAAAATTTTTTCAATTTTGGGTTTTGTTTTTTTTCTTGATAAAAAAAAAAATTTTTTCCTTTTTCTTTTTTTTTATTTGAAGTCCCAAAAAAAAAGTAAACCTCTCCATCATTGACATTTCAAATTATGCCCGCAGGGGTTCATCAAAATTTTTTGCCCACAACAATTTTTTTGTAGATCAAAAGATAATATCATCCACATAAAATTTGTAAAACCCAAGATATCATTATCAAAAGTTTTCAAAAAAAATTTGTGTCAACTTTTTTTTTTCTAAAAAAACCTTTTAGAGAAAAAAAAACATCCCAAAATCTTTATCCCAACCCTTTTGGAGTTTGTTTAAAAACCCATTTAGTGCTTTTTTTTAAATTTTAAAAAAACATAATTTTTGTTTGAAAGGATCTTAAAAACCGGGTTTGGTTGTTCTACAAAAACTTTTCTTTTAAAAAACCCTTTTAAAAAATGCATTTTTTTACATCCTTTTAAAAAATTTTTTTTTATAAAATCCTTATAAGTACATATGCAAGCAAAACCTTATTGTTTTTAGTCTAGCAAAAATTGCATATTTTTCATCAAAATCTTTTTCCTTTTTTCTTGTGAAAACCTTTTGCTACAATCTTGCCTTTTTCCCCTTTATTTTTAAAAAGTTTCCCATTAATTTTTTCCCTTAAAAACCCTTTTTTTTTCCCAAATTTAAATTAGACTTTCCCTAGGTCTAGGAACTAAGTTCCATACATTGTTTCTTTGACATTTTTTTAAATTCTTCTTACATAGAAATAAAAAAATTTTATCATCTTTTAAAAGCCTTTTTCCCATATTATTAGGTTAAATTTCGGATAAAAACAAAAAAATGATTTTCAAGATTTTGTAGATTAGCTCTTGTTTTAACACCCAATTGAAAAATTGCCCTATTATTTTATCAGAAGGATGTGCAGACTTATCCCTCCAAGCTTTAAAACCTCTTTTTCAGATCCCCCAACCCAAAAATTTTTGAAGTCCCTTTGTTTTTGCCTTAAAAAGGTTAAATGACCAGATCCTGGGAATGTTAACAGCAGGTGTTCGGGACTTAGGTTTTTAAACCCAAAACTTCTGTTTTAGAATTGGAGCCCTTTCTTTTCATAAAAATCAACACCCCTTTAAAACCCCCTCAATAAATTTAAAAAATTTATTGATTCTTCAATAGTTTTTGAGGGAAATTTATTAAAAAACACGATAAGAAACGACTATTTAAAAGAAATCCTAAGAAAAAATTAGCTTCTTCAGATCTCTCCCCAAACTTACCAAGGTTGAGTGGATTCTTTTTCACAAAGAAATTTAGATCAAAAAGATATGAAAATATAAAAATTTTTAGGTTTTTTAACCCTCGAAACATTTTAAATAACATTCTTTAAGGGTCATGGGTCGAATAAAAAAACTTTTAAATTGATGAAAATAGCAAGCTGAAAAACTGCTTCTGAAAAAAAAATACTTTGCAATTCCATTTTCCCTTAAAACCTAGATCTAGTAACTCTTGTAAAGTTCTTTTCCCTTGCGTTCCCCCTTACCCCCCATTTTGTTAGGAGATTTTATGGAGCTAAAATTATGAGGAAAATACCATGTTTTTCAAAAAAATTTTAAAAAAAACTTGCTTTTTTAAAATTTTCCCTTTTAAATTTATTTGAAGACTAATTAGGAAAAACCCCTTTTCATTTTTATTTTTTGTTTTGCAATTTTTTGAAAAGAATAAAAGGGTATTTTCTTTTGTGTTCGCAAGAATAAAAACCCAAAGTGTTTCTTAAAAAAAATCATCAAAAATTAAAAAAGCCCAATTTGCTTCCACCCATGTTTAAGACTCTATAGGCCAAAAAGATAAATTAGGGTTTTTTAATTCAAGGGGCTTTTATTGAGATTTTATTTTTTTTTTTTTGAGAGAAAAGAAACCCATTTTATTTTTTAAAAGCAAGCTTTCATTTTTCCCCATCTTGTTTAATATTTATCTTGGGGCAATTTTTTTAAATTAATTTCCTTTTTGAAAATTTTTTTTCTAAGTGATTAAAAAAAATTTGCCCCTATTTTTTTATCCCAAGCAAAAACTTGATCACAAAGAAATTTAAACAACAATCATTATTGATTTAAATTGGTTTTATAAGATAGATATTTCTTTTTTCCTAATTCCTTCAAAAAATTTTCATCATTTTCTTTAAAAGCCATAGCACTTGTTTTGTTCAAAAATCATTCTAAAACCCTTTATAAATAATGCCCAAATACTAAGAAAATTATTTTTTTAAAACCCCTTGCACAAAAAATAAAATTTTAAATTGAGAAAAAGTGGGCATACCAATCTTTCCCAGGGGCCAATTTTATTTTACCTCACTATCATTCCAAACTTTACATACCCTTTTTTCTTCCCAATTTATGCTACTGAACAATGAAGCATCTTTTAGTCATATGTCTGAACATCCCCCTACCCAAATACCATTTTTCCCTTTATTTTTTTTCCCCTGCCCCTTTTACAAATAAAAAAAAATTAAAGGCCCTTTTTAAAGGAAACCCCAAAAGCAATTTTGGGGCCCCTTTAAAAGAAAAGTTTCATTTGATTTTTCGATTTACTTGTTGACTACTGAGCTTATTTTTTTAAATAATGGGAAAAATTTTCTAATAGGGACCAAATTTTTACAAAAGGGAAATTGAATTTAAAAATTTAAACTTTCCCCTATACCTATCTTTTTCCCTGCTTTTTAAAAAATTCTGGTTTGTTAACTTTATTATCCCTTTCCCGGTTTGCTTCTTTTAGTATCTTTTTGTGTGGATACCTTTTGTTAGAATAAACTTCTTTTTAAAAAGCCCCCTTTTTTTCCCCTCTTTTCCCTTTTTTTTGTTTTCCCCAAAATGTACTTTTTGTTTTTAAAATTCTTTAAATTTAAAGACTTTTTTACCCTTTAAACAAAAACTGTTTTTTTGATTCGTTTTTTGAACTCAAAGGGCATGCCCATATCCTAACCCATGTTTTTCATTGAAACTCTTTGTAAAGGGAAAATTTAACATGGTCAATTTCAGTCATTTTTCATCAAATTTTTAAAGGTATTTTTAAACCCAAATTTGGACGGCTATAATTTTTTCCTTTTCATGTTACTTGTTTCACTTCAAGTAGGTGATTTTCTATTCTTAAATTTTTCATTACCCCACATGAAATGGATTAAATTTTTCCTTATTTCAGGAATAAATTTTCATCCGCAAGTAAACGAATTTTTTTGTTTTTTTTACTGCCTCATTTTCATTTTTTAAGAGCTTTTATTTCGTTTTCATACTTCCCAAAATTTTGTATCAGCCCTTTTTAAATGCCTTTAAAAAAGCTTACTAAATTTCTCTACCCATGTCATTCAGTTCATCTTCAAACGATTCCCGAATGTACCCTCAAAAAATAGCCATTAAAACAATTTGGGCCCCATCCTCTTTTCTTTAATCCCCTGAATTTATCTTGCATCCCCCTTAAAAAAAATCCAGGGTTTCTAACATTGCAAAACTTTTTTTTTTTAAATTTTTTCCAAATTTTTTTATCAGTGTTGGACATTCATTTTGATGTGTCCTGGCTTTTTGCATTCATAAAATGAATCTCCCTTTTTTCTTTTTCTTTTCTTTTCCTTGTACCTTTTCCTGCCTTTATTATACTTATATTTTTAGTACTTTTTTGGGGAAAAAAATTTTAAAATTTTTTACCCCTCTTTTGCCCCTTTTTAGCACCTATTGAGTCCCCATGTTCAAAAAGACCGATGTCCCTTTTTCTTTTTTCATCGCGGGTATCATCTGTTTTCATTTCATTTTGCTTTTTTTTCCCCCTTTACTTTAAAAGCAATCCCTTTGGGGACCATCTTCCCCTTTTGGGGGCTTTTTGGGAGACTCAGTTTTCCATTAGTTTTTTTCTCAAATTGGGGTTTTAGGTTAAACTTGTTTTTGGTCTTAGGGTTCCCCTTAAAAGCCTTTTCTTTGCATCCCAAGATTGGGGGCAAAAATCCTCAACATTTTTCCTTACAAGATCTGGAACCCGGAAGTTTTTTTTCCAAGTTTATGAAAGTCTCATTTGTAATTTGCTGTTTAAAAATTTCAAAAGGGATCCTTTTACATCTTCCCTTAGACTTAAAAATTAAAAAAATTATTTTTCGTTGAATAAAAGCATTTTTTTCATTTGGGTTTTCCCTTTAAAGGGAAACAATCCCTTCATATGTATCAGATAGGATATCCCAAATTCTTTTGCAATTTTCACACAAGATATTAAATTTGAAACTCTGATTTTAGCATTGTATCAGTAAAAATTTTTTTTTCTTTGTTGTTCTTTTCGATAGTTTTTTTCTCCGAATCTGACAAGGTCGAATCTTTTTTTTCAAGGCGATCAAAATTTCTCCAAGTGAAATGACCTTTCCATGAATAAATCTTAGCTTTAAAAGTAAGTTTTTATACGCTTTTTCCAGATGAGAAGTTTTGAGCCATCGAAGTATGGAAAACTCGAAATTTAAATTTCAACATTTAAATTTTCAACCCTTTTAGTTCCCCAAAATAGAAAGAGTTTTCCCGCTCTGATACCCAAATTTTTGGTCCCAATTAGATTAATCAAAGGGGGGTGAATTTTTAATTTTCCCTTAAAAGTTTCACTTTTTCCGGGAAAAACAATCAAAACCCGGGCTAATAAAATCCGGGGGAATAACGATAATGAAAAAAACAATTGGGGCAGTAAAAAAAAAAAATTGAAAGAATTGGTTTTCTCAGATATTTATAGAGGGTTTTTTCCTCGAGCGTTTAGTCCTTTCTTTTACTCTACGCCGGGGGGTCCCGTTTTGGTTTTTAGTTTTTTGTTTACTATAACCCAAAAAAATTTAAGATATAAAAATAAACCTCTTCAAGGGAAAAGTCCCTGTTGAGTCTTTCCCAGCTTTTTCACTAAGTTAATCACTAACTACATTGAAAGGAAAAAAACAAAAAATTCCTTATTTTAACCCAAAGGAATTTTCAAAAATCAATGAGGGAAAAATTTGATTTCCTTTATTAATAAATAAATGTTTATGTAAAGAAATTTTTGCTTAAGATGTATGGGGGGCCTTTTTTTCTCGTGTGTCTCTTTTTTCCTTTTGTTTTTTTAAAAAAAAGTTCTTCTCTTTAATTTTTAAATTAAACACTCCCCCATATGAAGGGGGCATAACGGGTACTTTCCCCGCGGGAAAAAATTTAATTTATTTTTTAATTTTTTTAATTCAAAAATAAGTTGGGGGTTGTTGGGAGAATCTGAAATTTCCCTGATATTCTTGGTGAGGATAAGCTTGATAAAATCAAATTTTATCGAATTTTTCTTTGGATATATTTCTTTTAAACAAGTTTTTTGAAGATACCCCCAATTTTGGAACCCCCTTTCTTTAAGTAACAACCCTATTTCCCTTTTCCTTATTTTTTAACTGCTGTATCTCCTAAAATTTTAGCACCAAAAAAACTAAATTTAAAAACCTTTTTAAAAATTGTAAAATTTTTATGATCTCACTTTATCATTTAAAAAGAAATTTTTTAATAAAAAACTTGTAAAACTTTATATAAATTTAAAAAAACCCCCTGATATAAAACTAACTTTAGGAAACCATAAAAGGGATAAATAAACCCCAAAAAACTTGCCCCGGGGGAGGTAGACCCTTTTAAATTTTTTTAAAAAAAAAATAAACGATATAAAAATTAAACGTAATTTGGAAAAATTTTGTGACCCGATAAGAAAAGGGTTTTGAAAGTGCTTCCGAAACCCTGACAAAATGTTTTCCCCAGTGTAAAGGTTCTAAAAAAATGCCCTTTTTAAAGATTAGCACAATAACTATGGAAAACCTTCAAAACAACTTTTTTGAAAAAAACCTTCTGTTTAGAACCAAAAAAAAAGTCTATTAACACTTTAAAAAGGTTTTTAAACAAGCTTCTGGGCTCCTTGTTTAACTTTTGAAAAATTTTTGTTTTATCTTCTAAAACCCAACCTTTTTGACAAGCTTTAAAACATTCGTTAACATTATTCCTTTTTGTTAACATTTAAAAATAAAAATTTGAAAACTTAAAAATTTTTCCCCCTAACAATTTTTATTTAGGGGGGAAACCCTTTTAAAACTTTACTAAAGTTAAATAGATGGCGGAGATGAGAAATTTTTTTCTAAGAGTAGGTAATGAAGGGGGTTACTAGGGAAAATGCTGATGGCATTTAGAGAGGGTTTTCATAAGAGAACTTATTTCGTATTAATTTTTTCGATTTTGGGTTTTTTTGGGTTTACTCCAAAAATTCTTATTTAAATATTTTGGGGAATTTTGCTTGATGATTAGGGAACAAAAGGAAGATGGGAATCAGCACTCAAATCCATTGCAAACCATTCATGATGACAATTCTGAGTTGAAGAAAGGAGTTTTTGAATCTAAAAATAGGCTTGCTATTCAAATATCAATCCCCTCCATTAAGGAGCCAATTGAGCTGGGAATTGAAGCAATTACTTGATTATCTTCAATATGCATTCATGAAAAATACTTTAGTTTCTAGTGATTATAGCATTAACCCTTAGTTAAGAGCAATGAGATTGTAAGTGCTTAATTTGATATGTAAATTAATTTGAGGGTTTAATGTATTTTCCTTGATTTTGGCATGTTTTTTGAAGAATTTGAATTTTAGTTGAGTAATATTTTGATTTTTAGGGCTTTTATGGACAATCGAATGAAAAAGAAATAAAAAGAATCAAATTTTACTAAATTTGGAGCTAAATAGAAAACGTTATGAAGTTTTGAAGTTAGATACGACCCAGACATGACTATGCTCAATATATTTTGAAATTTGAAGATTCATAGAGAGTTACATGGGAACTAGACATGATCATGTCCCGTTAGTCATATATCCCAAAAAATAATTTATTTTAAAGCACGATATAGACACAATCTCCAAACAAGATTGCACAACTCCATCAACCTATCTGAAACCCATGATTGATTTTGGAAACTGAACAGACATCATTTGATTACGAATGATGGAAAGACCACGACCCTTGGCTTATAGAGAAGCAAGAACCTTGGTATGATGATTACGCCACAATTGGGATGGAAACGATTAATAAGTAGGTTCAAACACCAAAGAACGATTCGATAAGTCCGAGATTGCTTCAAGAACAAAAAATGAAAAGGATGTTTGATTTCTATTTTTTCAAAAGTTATGTTACAAAGGAGTTTGGTGGCTATTTATATGTCCATAGAATTTTCAATAAAATGATGTAGCAAAACCTATTCGAACAAGCTATTTTTCCCCTAAGCTGGCATACAAAGTCAAACAGCTTATGTGAAATTTCCAACCAGCGTAGGAGTAAGCCCGGCCACAAAGGCCAACAGCCACTCTGCTGGCTTACATGTGTTATTTCTACACCAGCCATTTAGGCCAATGACCTTCAACTTCCACATCGGTAGCTTGGTGCTTCCAAGCTAATAGCTTTCCTCTTCAACAAATGTCTTCAATTACTCTTCGTATCCGGACATCTTGAATCCCAATGACTTGGATTACTTTTGGTTCAATCGTGGATTGATGCAAGCATTACTCCTCATCTTAGATCTCTTGATTAGTCCATTGAGTGCTTCCTTCAATCACATAGCTCTAAGTCGGGGCATAGATCCAACTAACATTTTAAGGGTTCCGTATCCATTTTCCTAGCTTGGTTATCATCATTCCCCTCCACTTGAAAAGGATTTGTCCTCAAATCTTCGCCTGTGTCAAAAGGACTCAAATCAATGATATTAAATGTAGCACTAATAGGATACTCACTTGGTAAATCAAGTTTGTAAGAAATGTTATTTATTCGCTCAAGGACTTGAAAGGGACTATTGCCCTTAGGGAGTAACTTGGACCGCCTTTGTGCTGGGAACCCTTTTTATGCATGTGCAACCAAACCAAATCTTCTGGTTCCAAGATTATTTGCCCAATGCCCTTTATTGGCTTATTTGCATATTGTTTCGTTATTTGCTCAACGTTGAATTTAGCCTTCTCGTGAATCTGCTTAACAAACTCAACTTTCTTTTTGCCATCTAAATTAATATGTTCAGAATAGGTAAAGGAGCTAAGTCTAATGAAGTCAAAGGGAAATTAAATCCATATACAATCTCAAAAGGAGAAAATTTAGTGGCATAATTATAGCACGATTATAAGCAAACTAAACATGTGGCAAACAATCTTCCCATTTTTTTAAGTTCTTTTGTTATGATAGCCCTTAGTAAAGTAGAAAAGTTCTATTAACTACTTTAGTTTGCCCATCAGTCTGTAATGACAATTTATAGAAAATAATAATTTTAGTTCCTTACTTACACAACAAGATTTTCCAAAAAGTAACTGAAGAACTTAGCATCCCTATCAAATAAAATTTTGTTCTAAGCATAACATGCAATTGAACAATTCTTTAAAGAACAAATTTGCAACATGTGTAGCATTATCTATTTTGTTTTATGGAATGAAATGTGCCATTTTGGAGAATCTATCCACAATCACAAAAATGGAAATCTCTTCCAATCCATTCCCTGGGTAAGCCTAATACAAAATCTATAGAAAATATCACCTACAGGGTCATTAAGAATAGTAAGGGGCTGTACAAGCCAGGGTGTTCCACTCAGGATTTTGCTTGCCTGCAAGTGTACATCTCTCACAAATGCACTCAACATCCTGTCTCATGTGTGGCCAATAAAAATGTTCTTGCAAAACCCCCAAGGTCTTAGCCACTCCAAAGTTGTCCCATTAAACCCACTATGAGACTCTTTTACCAACAACTCTCTAAGAGAATAGTTTTATAATACAAAGCTTGTTTCTCTAAACAAAAACCCTTCATGTCTAAAGAAGTTTCCTCTAGCTCCCTTTCACAACAAGCAAAGTCATCACTAAAATCTTGGTCATGAGATACAACTCTTTAATGTGTTCAAAACCAAGCAATTTAGCATTAAAAATGGAGTTAGTAAGTACCTTCATAAGAGAGCATCTGCAACAATGTTCTCCTTACCTTGTTTGTATCAGGTGACGTACGAAAAGGTCTTAATAAACTCTACCCACCTTGCATGTCTCCTATTTAGTTTGTGTTGACTTTTCAAGTGCTTCAAGGATTCATGGTCAGTGTAAATCACAAACTCCTTAGGCTAGAGATAGTGTTGCCAGGTTTCCAATGCCCTTACCAATGCAATAGTTCCTTATCATATGTTGGGTACCTCAATGCAGCTCCATTCAGCTTTTTGTAAAATATGTGATTAACCTTCCCTCTTATATAAAATAACCCCAATACCTAAGCTAGAAGCCTCACATTCAATTTCAAATGTTTTAGAAAAATTAGGTAAAGCAAGCAAAGGAGCATTGGTCAGTTTATCTTTAATTAATTGAAAAGCTTTTTCTTGTTCTACTTGCTACTTAAAGTCGACATTCTTCTTGATGACTTTAGTAATTAGTGCAGCGATGCTACTAAAGTCCTTCACGAACCGTCTATAAAAACTTGTAAGTCCAATGGAAACTACAAACTTAGTTTAAGTTAGTTGGGCTTGTCCATTCTTGTATCGCTTGAACTTTCTCCTCATCAACCCGGGTGCCTTTGTGAACTAACAAAACCAAGAAAAACATGTCTATCTATACAAAAAGTGCATTTCTTAAGATTAGCAAATAGCCTTTCCTATCACAACACTTCTAAAATAGAATTCAAATGAAATAAATGATCATCTAAATTTTTATTATAGATAAGGATATCATCAAAATAGACCACTAAAAATTTCCCAATTAAAGGCCTCAAAATATGGTTCATTAACCTCATGAAAGTACTAGGTGCATTAGTTAACCTAAAGGGCATAACTAACCATTTATATAAACCACACTTTGTTTTAAATGCAGTCTTCCACTCATCTCCTTCTTTTATTCTAATTTGATGGTATCCACTCTTCATATCAATTTTAGAGAAAATATAGGAACCATGTAACTCATCTAACATGTCATCTAACTGAGGAATGGGGATGACGATACTTTACCGTTATATTGTTGATCACTCAATATTGACACACATCCTCCAAGATCCATCCTTTTTAAGGACTAAGATCATAAGAATTACACATGGGCTCATGCTTTCTCTCTCATACCCCTTGTCCATCATCTCACTAATCTATTTTGGAGTTCCTTTGTTTCCTCAGGATTGCTCCTATAAACGAGTCGATTTGGAATGGTTGCACCGGTATAAAATCAATCTGATGTTTAATTCCTTTGATAAGAGGTAATCCTATTGGGATTTCCTTTGGAAAAACATCTTCAAATTTCTATAAAAGAGAAACAATAAAACTTGGCAAGGAATTGCTAAGTTGGTCAAAGCTAAGAAGTATCTCTTTGTACAAGAGTATTATCATAGGTCTCTTTGCTTCTAAGAACAAAGCCTTGTTGACATCACTAGCTCTCGCATAAAAAATTTCTCTTCTCTCTGTTTTGTTCTCACTAGCCAATTCTCTATCATTCTTTTTCCTTTTCTCTTTTCTAAAATTATCTCTCTTTTTCTTTTACAGCAGCACTCTTTTTTTTTTTTTTTTCACTAGCTCTTTTTTGCTCACTCTCTCTCTGTAACCTCACTTGATCCTCATATTATTCACTGGGAGTTAGAGGATAAAGAGTAACAGGTCTCTAAATCATGTGTAAAAGAGTATTTATTGGTGAATCCATCATGTTTCAACCTGCCGGTCAAACTACCACAGTCTACCTAGCAACAAATGTCAGCTTGCATAGGAACTACATCATAAAGAACTTCATCCTCATATTTTCCTATGCTAAAAGAGACTAACACCTGCTTGGTAACCCTCACCTCACTACTATCATTTAACCACTAAAGCTTATAAGGGCAAGGATGTTTAATTGTGGGAAGCCCCAATTTCTCAACAATGGTCATTGATAAAGGCATATTTTACTCATAATTCACTAAGCGATTTGCAAGTATTCATTATTGATTTTAGAGAAATCATAAGGAAATGGTACTTAATCATGTTTATTTTTACATTTCAGATGTTAGAGGACTTTGAGTTCAAAGCTTAATCAATTTGGAGAGATTGCATAAAAATTGAAGCATGAAAAGATTGAAGGATGGCAAAGGAAAAAAAAAAAGCAAAGCCGCCGGCCTTTATGGCCAGCTTAAATGAAGGTCGCCGGCCTTTATGGCCGGCTTAAATAAAGGCTACCGCTTTGGGTCGGTCTTGTTTTAATTGCATCTTCTCGCCTCCCCTTGCATAATATAGGTCCTAGGTCAATTTGTGGAAAAACTTTGGTCAATTTTTCTTGTTCTTAAAGTAGTTTTAAACTTAGTTTTAAGGGAGAATTGTGGAGATCAAATCTTGGAGAAAACTTTGTGATCTTGGTGGAGATATCCTTTGTGAAGAATTTGTGGAGTTCCTTGCAATTAAGGTCTTATTTGTATTATTGAAGCGGTGATTTCTGAACTTTATTTCTTATATGCAATTTAAGTATTTGATCCAACTATTGAATATGATTTCTTTTGCACGAATCTCCTTGAATCATAATCATGTATTTATCTCCATGAATTGCTAAATCTTTTCCATGGGAAATTGGATGAAACCCTAGAATGTTAAAAGGATAATTGTAGCCATGTTATATGATAGGAATTATTAGGATTATTCATGATTGCAATTCCTTTGATTTCAATTATAATTGGTCTTTGATTAAATTGTTAGCAATCCTTTTGATACGGGAGTTGATTAGGATTTGTTAGGAATTCTTAATTAGATTGATTATTAATACGGGAGTTGCGATAATTGGTTTAATTAAAGTTTATGGAGGGCGTAATGCAATGTTTCTTGTTAATTAATCACTAAGGGATTAGGGTTAATTGATTTAGGGCATTAGTTGTTTGTAGCATCGGGGGGTTTGTATGAACATAATTTTGATTCCTTAGTTAATTGAAGACGCGGAAGCCGATTAATTGATTTAAGGTTAACATCCCTAAAAAGGATTTTCTAAACTCACTTTAATAACCTTATAACCACTAGTGATATAACATGGTAGCAGTTTGATTAATGAATCTATGGTGAATTCTAATTTCCCTCGTTTTATATTGACAGATTCTTCATAAAATTCCCCCTTGTTTTCTTTAAGTTAAATTTTAGCTTAGACATTTCAAAACCCCTTTTTAATCACCTAGATAAATTTATAAGAATTTCCATAGGTCTAGTACTCTATTGGCTCCTCAAGGGATCGACAACCTTACTTTTCACCACTCTATTACTTGATACGACCAGTGCACTTGCTGCAATTTACGTCTCCCATTTTATATATACGTTCTAAGCGTATCAAGTTTTTGGCGCCGTTGCTAGGGAATTAATAGATATTAGATTTCGTAGTTCTGTTGGTAGTCTAGGTGCAATTTTAAAGTTTTTTTTTTAGCTTTTGATCTCTTTGTAAGTGTTACATGCACGGGAGTAGAGTGCTGATCTCCTACCATTCAATATTGAGATTGAGCGTACTTTACGCCCGATTAGAAGAGATAACAAGTAAAAGAGATGGCGAATGAGCATAATCGCCAAATTTAGGGTGTTCAGTGAGCACTTAGAGATTTCTATGTTCCTAGGATTCAGGAACCACCTATTGTTAACCAGCTATACAAGCCAAACAAATTTTTAGCTTAAACTGGCACTCAGTCAGATGGTGTAATCGAGTCAATTTGGAGGGTATTCAAATGAGAGCCCTGATGATCATCTTGCTGGGTTCCTTCAATACACCAACACTGTCAAGCAGAATGGTGTCACTGATGATGCCATAGGACTATAGCTTTTCCCCTTTCTCATTGAGGGATAAAGCTAGAGCTTGGTTTTTATTCATTGCCCTAGGGATTTGTCACTACCTGGGAAGACCTATCAATCAAGTTCTTGAGGAGATTCTTCCCACCAGCTAGGACCGCCAAACTAAGAAGTGACATCACTAACTTTACAAAGTTTAGTGGTGAATCACTTTATGAGGCATGGGAGAGATTCAAGGAAGCAATTAGAAAATGCCCACATCATGGTTTACCAGACAATCTCCTTATTGAGATCTTTTACTTGAGTCTGGATGAGACATTGAGGTCTCTTGTAGATGCTGTAGTTGGGGGTGCACTAATGGGAAAAACTTACTTAGAAGCCAAGCATTGATAGAAGAGATGGCCTCTAGTGCACACAATTGGCAAAATGAAAAGAAGTGGTATAAGAGTGGCTTCAGTGAATGACAATGTCAGTGTGGCTCAGTTGACTGCTCAAGTAGCTACCCTCACCACTCAGGTAAGTAGACTCGCCTATTCAAATTCTTTTAATGATAATCCATCTTCTAGTTGTGAAATTTGCTCAGGACCTCACTCAGCTAGTGAGTGCATGGCTGGAAAGTTATCAGCTCCATCTAGTGGAGAGCAGGTAAACTTCGTAGGCAACCTCCAGAGAGGTACTCAAGGACCATATTCAAAGCACTTAACCCCCCCCTGGATTTCCCAAAAAACCCCTCAAACTCAGAATCCCTATTCTCAACACCCAACCCACTCAATTGGAAGAGCTCATGAGAGCTACATCCCCAAAAAGACTGAAAACCCTCCTGAAAAACCCCAAAAAGTTTTCAAACCCAGAAACTTGGGGGGTCAGTTCGATAAAAATTGCACAGAAACCTAAGTATTAGACCCTCAGGGTCTTTCCCCCCTTAGCGAAATTGGGAAAGAAAAACCCATCATGTCAATCCATCATGCCTTAAGGAGTGGTTAAGGGAAAGGTGAAGAAACCCCTAAAAAGGCAGGTAAAAAAATTCAAGAAAAAAAATCCGGGAGAAAAGGGTAACCCAGAAGGGAGGGGGGAAACTAAACACCCAAACCCCCAGTGTTGCCCCCTTTTTATTTTTAAACCTACCCCCTTTCCGGGAAGCCCTCAAGAAGGGATTTTGGGAACCCCGGGTTTTGCCTGGGGTTTTGTGGCTTTTTTAAAGGGGGCCCTTTCAAATCAAAAAATTACCTCCTTAGGGGCCCTTTTAAAGAAAATTCCACCCCTATCCCAAAATTTTTTTTAAAGAGCTTTTCCCAAAAAAAAAGACCCAAAAATGGAGAGTTTTTGAGAAATTTAATGCTTTTTGGGCCCGAGTTTTCAGCCTGTCTAGAAAAAAGGGAAAATCTCCCCCCCGAAAAGCTACCTGGGAAAAACCTGAAAGATAAAAGGGAAGTTTCAATTCCCTTGTACCTTTGGTAAAATTGTTTTTGAGAATGTTTTGATTGATTCTGGTCCCAAGTTATTAATTTAAATTTTCCACTTTAAAATTTTTTAAGGGAAGCTTGGAAATAGACCCCATAAAAGTCCCAAGAGAAAAACCAATCACTGTGCACCCTAGCTGATAAGGGGGCCTTAAAGGTTTTCCAAGGGTCAGTTAAAGGATGTTTAGTCAAGGCCCGATAAATTCATATTTCCAGTGGATTTTTGCATACTGGGAATGGGGAAAGGGAAGATGAGGACTTTCCACTAAATTCCCCGGTAGACCTTTCCCTTTAAGCCCACGGGTAAAACCCCTTTAAATTTTAAAGGGTTAAGGACAAGGAAAGGGCTCCCCCTTTTAGACCCACTAATAAAACCAAATTTAAACATTTGATTTGTATATCCTGTGTTTTTTTTCTAATGGGGAAAGCAATGTATTCTAAATTTTCCCCTTGGGGGGGGGAAATTTAAAACTAATAATGTTTGTGGAGGAAGATGGGGGGGAAAAACCCCCTTTTTAAAGCTATTTTTGAATGAATAAAAATGTTTGGGGGGGATGGGGAATGAACAAGAAAAAAAGGCCTTTGTGGGGGAAAAAAGTACCCCAGACTGAAAATGTTGTTACTTTTGGGGAAAGATAGCCCAAACTATGAGAAGCCACCAGTCCCGCACAAAATGCCCATGAGACACTTAAAACCCAATGTCTTTTAAAATAAATTTGGGTTTTGATTAAAAGTTTTTCTAAATTTAGGAAATCCATGGCCCCCTCACATTAATCCACCCCTTTTTTACAAAAAGAATTGAAAGCACCCCAGATTAAAGGGCCCCCATTTGGTTTGAACATAGGGGAAACCCCCAAAAGGGGGGTTTTCAAGGGGTAGAAAAACCCACCCAGGTAATTTTTGGGTTGATATCCCCCTACAAAACATTGGGGGGAAGCTGAAAAGAAGGGCCCCACCATACCATAAAAAGGAAAGTTTGGGAAATCCAAATTTTTAAAAAGCCCAGGGGTTTTCGGAGGAGTTTTTTTTAAAAATTCCTTTTTGATTTAAGCTGAGATGACAAACCCAAAATAGTCAGGTTTTGATGACTTTTTAAAACAAGCGCTCTATGGGGGGAAACCCTTTATATTTACGTTTACTTTTTTGGGTTTTTTCTTTGGGGTTTTTTTTTAATTTTTTTAAAGGAAAAATGAAAGGGTGAATGTTCAAAAGGGCCAAAATCTCCCAAAAGTTCAGTTTTTAAATGGGAAAATTTAAAATTATGGGCTTTTTTAACCATTGGTTAAAAAAAAATACCAGGGGGGAAAAGAAAAACCCAAGTTCCTTTTTTCTTATTTCCCTTTTGTTAAATTTTGCTTTTGTTTGTGAGGACAGCGGGGGCACGTCTTTTTTAATTTGGGGGGGGAAGGGGGAATGTATATTTTTAAAGTTGAGTTGAGAAATTGCCTGTTCTATCCCTTTGATGATCAATACTTTTTCCATTATCTTGAATTTGCATTTGCCCCTGAGTTTTTTTTTTTGAAAAATTTTTTTTAACCCAAAAAATTTTTTTTCCAAAATTTTAAAGGGAAATTAAAAAGATTAAAAAAAAAAAAAAAAAAAAAAAACAATACCCTTTTTGCATCTTTTTAAATGATTTTTTAAAAAAAATTAACTCATTTTATGCCCAAAATCACCACGGGTTTTTGGGGATTTTTTTGTACTTATTTAAAAAATTTAATAAATAAAATTTTTTAAAAAATCAAATTTCCCTAGTTTTTAAAAACCCTTAAAAAAATTTTTAAAATTTTAAGGGAGTCTATTGAGTCCTCTTGTGAAAGAAAAACCCAGGGCTACTTTGGGTCTCTTTCTAGCCAAATTAAAATTCTTCTTGAAAGTTGTTTTTAAACCCCTTTTTCAAAAATCAATGAAAGAGGTAAGGGAAACTCCTCACTTAGTGATCCCTTATAAAAAAGTCTTAATTCTGTATACATTCAAATGAAATAAGTTGCATTACTCTCCCAATGACTCAGGTAATTGAGTTAAGAGTATCCAAACTTGAATGCTAGAGTGAGGGAGAGTTCGATGGGGTCCCTTTAAAACCTGGGCACTTGGGTGATGAGCCCGGATGTGCCGAATCAGTGTCTCACTATAGCGATAAGGGCGGAGAAGCAAAAGTCAATACACGAACTTTTTTATAGTAAAAAAAAAAAAAAAAGTAGAGTTTTAGTGAATGCTCATCAATAAGTTACAGGGCTTATAATAAAAGGGAGAAAATCTAGGAAAGGGAAATTTATACCAAATGCTGTCATTTTATGTTGACCTGTTTAAAGAAGTGATGTAAGGATCATATGCTTGCTAATTGCCAGTGAAGTTTAAATGGGTGTTTTTCCTTTAGGACTGAATATCTACTTTTGGAATAAGAATTCTTAGGTTAAACGCTTGGGTTAAATTTTTTTTTCTCTAGATTTGTTGGTTAATTTTTATTTTAGTACTCTAATCACATATTCCCAGTTTAGTTTGATGTGGGCATCACAAGTATGAGTCAGAAGTAGAGATGACAGATGTCCCAAGTTCGTATGATAATAAAAAAAATTTGTACTTTCTAGGATGGGTTTTTTTTCTGGTTTTATTTGCTTGAGACAAGCAAAAGTTTAAGTGTGGGGGAGTTGATAAGGGATATTTTACTCATAATTATTTAGCGATTTGCAAGTATTCATTATTGATTTTTGAGAAATCATAAGGAAATGGTACTTAATCATGTTTATTTTACATTTCAGATGTTGGAGGACTTTGAGTTCAAAGCTTAATCAATTTGGAGAGATTGCATACAAATTGAAGCATGAAAAGATTGAAGGATGGCAAAGGAGGAAAAAAAAGCAAAGCCACCGGCCTTTATGGCCGGCCTTTCCATGAAACGCCGTCGGCCTTTATGGTCGGCCCTTTAAAAGAAGGCCGCCGGCCTTTTTGGCCGGCTTAAAATGAAGGCTGCCCGGGTTTGGGCTGGTCTTGTTTTAATTGCATCTTCTCGCCTCCCCTTGCATATATATAGGGCCTAGGTCGATTTGTGGAAAAAATTTGGTCAATTTTTCTTGTTCTTAAAGTATTTTTTAACCTAGTTTTAAGGGGGAATTGTGGAAACAAAAACTTGGAGAAAACTTTGTGATCTTGGTGGAGATTAACATCCTTTGTGAAAATTTGTGGAGTTCCTTGCAATTAAGGTCTTATTTGTATTGTTGAATCGGTGATTTCTGAACTTTATTTCTTATATGCAATTTAAGTATTTGATCCAACTATTGAATATGATTTCTTTTTTGCACGAATCTCCTTGAATCATAATCATGTATTATCTCCATGATTGCTAAATCTTTCCATGGGAAATTGGATGAAACCCTAGAATGTTAAAAGGATAATTGTAGCCATGTTATAAGATTAGGGTTATTCGGATTATTCATGATTGCAATTCCTTTGATTTCAATTATAATTGGTCTTTGATTATAATTGTTAGCAATCCTTTTGATACGGGAGTTGATTAGGATTTGTTAGGAATTCTTAATTAGATTGATTATTAATACGGGAGTTGCGATAATTGGTTTAATTAAAGTTTATGGAGGGCGTAATGCAATGTTTCTTGTTAATTAATCACTAAGGGATTAGGGTTAATTGATTTAGGGCATTAGTTGTTTGTAGCATCGGGAGGTGTATGAACATAATTTTGATTCCTTAGTTAATTGGAGACGCGGAAGCCGATTAATTGATTTAAGGTTAACATCCCTAAAAAGGATTTTCTAAACTCACTTGAATAACCTTATAACCACTAGTTGATATAACATGGTAGCAGTTTGATTAATGAATCTAGGGTAAATTCTAATATCCCTCGTTTATAATTAACAGATTCTTCATAAAATTCTCCTTGTTTGCTTTAAGTTAAATTTTTAGCTTAGACATTTCAAAACCCCTTTTTAATCACCTAGATATTGATAAGAATTGCCATAGGTTTAGTACTCTATTGGTTCCTCGAGGGATCAACAACCTTACTTTTCACTACTCTATTACTTGATACGACCAGTGCACTTGCTGCAATTTATGCTCCCATTTTATATATATGTTCTGAGCGTATCAGTCGTGCTAGCAACATTGATATAACTCCCACCATCGACAATCACACCACATACTTTGCCTTTAACAAGACATCTTGTGTGAAATATGTTCTCCCATTATACATTCTTTTCTTCCTTTGTCTATACACTCAAAGCCCTCCTAGCTACTAGCATCTCTCCTTAAATAGCATATTCTTCCCCCTCATTGACATCCTCCAGTGATGGCATGGAATCATGTTCTAACTCACTGTTAATCTCAATCTCTCCATTATCCCGCATCACCATAACTATCTTATTTGGACATTGACTCACTATATGTCCCCGGCCCTAACATTTAAATCATTTAATATCGCGGTTCCTATTAAGAAAAGAATCGAGTTTACCTTTATTTTCCTAAGATGCCATTCTTGCTTTTTGTTCCGGCATTGGTTTGGAGTGAAATTGCTTCCCTCCTTCTTCCCTACATTAGTCCTCTAGTTAGAAGAACTTGTTGTCATACTTATGGAACTACTACCTTTCCACTTGAGTTGCTTCTCCACCTTAATTGCCATGTGAACCATATCCTCCAGTTCTATATAATGTTGCAACTCTACCATATTCTGTATATCCCTATTCAAACCTACCAAAAACCTAGCCATGGTAGCTTCCCAATCCTCCTCAACATTCGCTCGGATCATAACAACCTCCATCTCCTTATGATATTCCTCCACATTTCGGTTTCCCTATCTAAGATTTTGTAACTTATTATACAAATCCCTATAGTAATAAGTGGGAATAAATTGCTTCCTCATCACCCTCTTCATCTCTTCCCAAGTCTCTATTGGTGGCTCCCTATTCCTCCTCTTACTCGACAACAATTGGTCCCACACAAACTATGGCATAGTTAGAAAATTCGATGGCAGCCAATTTAGCTTCTTAACTTCAGAATAGTTATGACAATCAAAGACCAGTTCCACCTTCTTCTCCCACTCAAGATAGACATTAAGATCATTCTTCCCTTGGAAGGAAGGAATTTTCATTTTAATATTCCCAAGTTGCTATCTTCTTCTTTCCTAACTCCTCTACTTCTCCTTACATTTCTCCTATAGCCCATGAAGGAATCTTGGTCAGATTTAGTAGCAGACCTTTCTCTACCCCACTCATCTTCATCCATACGCACTACCC
Source organism: Laguncularia racemosa (assembly GCA_037954665.1). Lineage (NCBI taxonomy): Eukaryota > Viridiplantae > Streptophyta > Magnoliopsida > Myrtales > Combretaceae > Laguncularia > Laguncularia racemosa. Next base: position 2,528 of record JBBMOL010002409.1, on the reverse strand, counting down.
TCCTAAGCATTTTATCTCTCTTACATCCAGCAAAAGCAATCCTAGATTGCTCAAATTACTGCTCCATTTGCTCGTAAAACTGATCTATCTCTACTTTAAACATCCTTCTCATCTCCGCAGATAACGTCTCCATGATCAGTTTTTGTATCAATACCACCCATCACACTATCAGGAGAGTTTCTATTAGACATGCTTTTTCCTACAACAAAAACGAAAGGTGAAAATAGACAATATAATTCCTCACTTAATCACTACCTCATGTGTTTGAACACTCAATTACTGAATGCCTCTCTATTCCCTCGTGTTTTATAACTTACAAGATCCAATTGGCTTTTGCGCACTCTAATGTTCTCAACACTCATGCCTTTTACTACTCGCTACTTCTTCCTCAATTCTCTTAGAATCACCTAACTAATTAGAAGTCGTTCCACAGATTCAACAGATTCCTTTGTTATGGAAATCAACACGTCAACAAGTCACCAAAGTTTTCCCCAACACTTTAATTGCACAGTTATGGATTTTAGTATAAAATTTGCCAATAACCCATAATTTTTTTATACGAATTTTTCCTCTCTCTCTCTTTTTTTTTTAAAACCATTCAACAAGAAACTAAATGTAATTCAATTGAACGCAAACAACGATTGCTATAATAAGTCTAATAAAACCAACGGATACACAAAGATTCAAACTTTTCTCTTTTTATTTTTTTATACGAATTTTGAAACTAGAGGTATAAAGAACAAAAAATCAAATTCAGATAAGCAATTCCTAACCAACCTAATAGCTCTGATACCAAATGACATGAACTCCGTCAACCTTTGTCGAAACCTACGATCGATTTTGGAAATCGAATAGTTGTCAATCAATTATGAACAATGGAAAGACCGCGACCCATTGCTTATAGAGAAGTAAGAACCTTGCTATCATGATTACACCACAATTGGGATGGAATACCAATTGATAAGTAGGTTTGAATGCCACAAAATGATTTCGATAAGTTTAAGATTTTCTTCAAGAACAGAAGAAGAAAAGGATGTTTGATTTCTATTTTGTCAAAAGTTATGTTACAAAGGAGTTTGGTAGCTATTTATATGTTCACAAAATTACAACAAAACAATGTAACAAAACCTATTCGAACAAGCTATTTTTCCCTTAAGCTAGCATACAAAGCCAGTGGCTTATGTGCAATTTCCAACCAGCGTAGGAGTAAGCTGGCCACAAAGACCAGTGGCTTACTTTGCCGACTTATATGGTGTATTTCTAACGCCTGCCATTTAGGCCAGCGGCCTTCAACTTCCACGCCAACAACTTTGCCTCTTCAACAGATGTCTTCAATTAGTCTTCGTTCCGAGACATCTTAAATCCCAATGAGTTGGATTACTCTTGGTTCAATCATGGATTGATGTAAGCATTGCTCCTCATCTTGAATCTCTTTGATTAGTCCATTGAGTACTTCCTTCAGTCGCTTAGCTCTAAGTCGGGTCATAGGTTCAACTGGCATTTCAAGAGGTTTCGCTATCCATTTCTTAGCTCGTTGTCATCAACGACTCTGTCTACTACAACACTGTTTTTCAAGATTTCAATTGATGAATTAGGCACGACTCAAAACATGACCATGTTGGACAATGTGTTAGCCTAAAACGTAGAGTTTTTATGCTTATTATATAAATAGAAGAGGACTTCACATCAGGAGAGGTAGACATTATTTCTAACTTGTTTTAGGTTTTTTTAGAGAGCAATAAGATGACTATTTTTTCTACACTTCAGAAATTCAGGTTTTTCCTATTTTTATTTGATTTCCATGATAATGAATGCTTATACATCATTGAAGAATTCATTTTTCAAAATAATTAGTGCTTAATTTTCTTTAGTATCTAGACTGTGGAACCTGAGTTTATTATATCACTATGACTTTTTTTATTTAATGAATTCTTATATTTCTTTATTTATGCATGTGTTCTTAATGTTGGTTAGAATAATATTTCTAGAGTAATTATTCTATCTATTTGATATTATACATTAAGATTGAATAATCAGATGTATAATTAGATCTAACATGTTTGAAGAGGATTAATGTAATCTTAGAGATAAGTTATGTAATTCTTTTAGATAATTAATTTAGTTAAGGGAATTTATTGTTTTTATTGCGGTTTTTGAAATTTTTTATTATGAAGAGATTCAAATAGGTAATTTTAAGATTAGGGTTAATAGGCTTAAGAAAGTTATTAGCTTAAATTAAAAATTCCCTTAGTTAATGAAATTTAAGAAGGATTTGAATAATCTTTGTTAATGTCACATAATAATTCCTTAGGGAAACAAAGTCTTGATATTAGTTCTACCATCTTGAAGTTAATTCTAAATTGCTTTGCTTTTTTATGTTTCAATAAAATATTAATTCTTTAGTTAATATTTTGTTATAGTTTTTAGATTAATTGATAGGAATCAGATTCCCACAGGACCTATCACCAGAGCCCGAGCTAAGGGGTACACAATTTGGGTTTTGAAAACCTTCATGAAAACCTCTAAAC